>CP045906.1:9228361-9246078 GCA_013387185.1 Caligus rogercresseyi | reverse complement strand
CAGCTGTGCCGTCGTCACACAACATTTGTGAAAAGAATCACCGTGACACAGCTTCGGATCAAGCATGGAGCAAGGAGTGGAACCTTAGGAGGACATGACTCCCCAGAGGATGCTCAGCCTATTTGCATTAAAGAAGATGATGTGTCGGAGACAGACAGACCCTGAGGGACATTACCCCCCCCCCCCCCCTCCTCCTAAATGCTGGTTGCCCGGCTTATTCCGTCTGCATCAAAGAAGATGACGTGTCAGACACCCGGAGGGAGGGAGGGAGAATGGACTCCCGTGAAGAGAGAGAGAGAGAGTCATTGCCCTTGTCCTGTCTACCTACTAGCCTATTCTATCGGGGAGTCTCCTATTCAAGTGAAACCATCGTTTTTGGCAGCAGAATAATGAATTCCTTACGTTTTCGTTTGCAAAATTCACCTTTTATTAAGTATGCAAAGATGCAGTGGGACGACCTCCCTTCCAGCCACTCACCCACGTCCTTCAAACTCATAGCCGCCGCCCCGAGGAGCCCAGGAGCGTACTGCCAAGACAAAGACAAGACATCCAACAACACAATCCTTCACCAGCCACAAATCACAATGATACACATCATTCATTTATGAGACACGCAGTTGTCTAAAAAATGGGTGGTGCGTCAGCACTTATGTTCATTTTTTGGCACTAAATACTATTTGACTAAAATTTGCAAAAAATAACAAACTCATTAATCGATCACATCTAAACTTGTTAGACTATTTTTTTCAAAATAAGCATATAGCAAAAAGTTTCGCTTCATAACGAAACCTTTGAAGCAATTTGGGGTAAGGGGGGGTCAAACTAAAACCATTATTCTACGATGATTTAGTTTCTTATGATGCAACTTTCGCGGGGGGAGGGTCAAAGTTTGATATCTTAATATTAGGTTTCTATAATACCCCCTAATATATATTATATTTTCTTCCGGGAACAACCACCACACTCAAAAATATTTCTTAGCACACCATATCCTTCACACAAAATTTGACAATTATCAAGAAACCGACAAAAACGTTTTTCCACATAAAACAAGCATATGGAAAACGAATTTTCCGGAACTAACCAAAGGCTCCAAAACCCATTACACACCTCCAAGTCATTCACAGTAAATGTGTTCCAATATAACTTGGTGACTTTTATATATAAATTAAAACCGTTTTGGCAAATAAACCTTGTATTAATGAATTTTCCCGGAGGTCCCCAGATATAAAACTCGGGCTCACTTAGCCCTCAAAGTTATTATTCACTGAAAAATTCGTCAAGATCTAACAAATCGTTTTTAGGGAGTGAGGGAAAAAGAAGGAACAGACAAAGGGAATTCATACTTTATCAGTATAGACTATATTATATTTCGAAAACTAAAAAATAAGGAAAATCCCAGCATAAGAGGCTGAAAGAAACATTATCATTTACAAGATGTACACAGCATTTATTAGGAAATGCAGATGGGGGTAAATGTTTGCGGCTATTTTCATAGCCTATAATTTGTTCTAAGACATGATGCACTAATTTCTCTAAGTAGATAATAGGAGAAAATGCATTCCCCTACAAAATTATTTTTGTTCTGTATGTAACCGTTTAATGGGCAGTGCTAAAAACAAAGATGCGTTAAATGTGTTGAGGGGCATTCACTGGATCATGTACATATACTACTGTTAATATTTTTTATTGTTATCGTCCTTTAACTGTACTATATATATGTAATATGATATATATATATGTATATATATATGCAGAACGGAGTGGGAAGAATTTATCCACCGGGACAATTATGCCCTCACCGGCCTTATACAGGCCCAATATGCCATTGGGAGGCTGTCAACGGCCGTTTATGTTTCTTGAGGCCAGCGGCCCACCGGGAATAGTCCCGGTACTCCCGCTGGCCACTCCGCCCCTGTATATATGTATATATAAACCTCAAAATATTTTAAAAGAGAAAGTTTCAATACTATTATTAAATATTTATAAGCAATGGTCGACATTTTATGAGTATATAAAGACCTTACATATTTTCTTATAAAATCTAAATATATTTAAAGTTGGCTTTAGAGAATAGAACAACTTTTATGCGGATGTGATGACGGATGAGATATCCCTCACTTGATACCTCCGACGCAATCTCCATGATTCCTTAAACAGTTCCGTTACAGACTTATGATCCTTTGCCGAGCATTCTCGATAAGTGGCTCTCCATTCTGAGCTCACCCGCTCCGCAATGTCACGCTCAAAAAAGGCCTCCATGCCCAATCACTCACGCTTCGGTACTTGTAAGTATCAAAAGATGATTGCCTACTGGAGGCAGTGTTGGATCTGAGCCCTTCCTCGCCCATCCATCCCATCTTCACCTTCCTCTGCATCCTCGTATTCAAAGCGGTTGTCTCGAATCTTTTCCTCTCTGTATTTGGTCTTCCATGAGGATAGGGAGAGCTCTACCTTGTCTGCCTTGTTTCCGATGACGATCAAGGGAACATTTTGAGGATCGGGGGATGACTCGCTGATGAGAGAACGGAGCTGGGATACGTAGTCGAAGCTCTCTGGACAAAAGAGGTCGAAGACGAGGGCATAGACACTCACGTCGTCGAGGCCGTAGCCTATAAAAAAGACAGGAAAGAAGTGTTGTTACTCATGGTGATAGAAATAACTTTTTTCGAAATTAATCTATTTATTCTAATGTATATTTGGTTCGAGGTAGTTACATCATTTAAGGATATGGAAAAGCATGATAGAAATGGAGATCTACTTATTAAATAGTAAAGATCCAAAGATGTATCTGACGTGCAGCAATATTTTTAACTGAGCAGTTTTGGTTGATAAATAAGTTTTTTTTATTTGAAGTGGTGAAGAAAAAAACTATCTGGCGCTATGGTCAAATTCGTCCCAGTGCCTAATGATTTTTAAAGGATAGCGGAAGTGAGCAGTCCAAAAACAGTCGCGTACATGTGCGTACAGGGTACGCAGTCGGTTCCTGCCATTTGACCGCCGACAATTCAACGAAAAGGAGTACATCAAACCATTCAAAAAAAAGTATTTAAAAAGCATGTTTTAAAAGTTGCAGGGTTTTTAATATCTTACATCATTCGGGGATACAAATGTCAGCTAAAAAATATCTTACAATAAATTTTCGATAAAAATAACATAAAGTTTCAATAAATGCAAAAATATTGTGTGTTGCCATATTTTAGCTTAGTAATAGCTTCTTTTTGGGAAGGGAGGGGGGGGGGGGGGGTTGAAATACATACCTAAGTTATCATTGAGTGCCTTCAAAATATAAAATATATTTGATATTCATTTATGAACAACTAATAAATAACTTGCAACAAAAATATATTATAAGAATAATGCCTTTTGTAGCTTCTTAAAAAATTTAAACATCACCGTAAGTTTAGGAATGAAAACCTCCAATAATATATTGAGTTCAATCCCAGAATAATAATGATAATCATTAATATTATATAAATATATTTTTATATATATAAGCAAACCAAAATATGATCATGAGTCCAGGTATGTGACTGGCTTGATTTTAATTAGTTGGTTAATTGAATATGTTAGGTCCATTAAAAATTAAAATCTACTTTTTTCTACGATTGATTTTTTTTGTACGTTGGTTAAGATAAATGTATTTCCTACTACATTATTACTTTTAGGCTCCGCAATTGGACAATATTCGACGATTATTCCCTATTGATTTCCACCTGATGTATTAGAAACATAACCTGCAGATGAATTGGAAACTTCTTCTCCTTTTTTGGCTTCCATCCAGAGAATTATTTGGAGGGGTACACCGCGCTTTTCTTCCGATTCAACGATAGATATAGTCTATCAAAACAAAAATAAAAAGCCTTTCACGGATAAATTTCTTAACCGAAAAAAAAAACTAACTTGCAATGCTTTAAGAAACACAAAGTATCGTGGCCGCTGGCCTACAAATAAAATTAGAATAAATTATTTGGATGAGAAAAAGTTATGTTGCCCAAAATAACAAAATCTGCTAATTGTGTCTTAGACCAGTAGTTTTATGAGCTCAGAGATATCCAATTGGAGTCGTATATCTGCATTGAAATACTTCCATTCCACTGAATAATTTTCTATAAACCTATTAATGTAATTTTCATGATTCACGAAAAAGAAAATGTAACACATATAAGACTTGTAATAAATATTTTTTAAATACGGAGATCCGTCGAATATCCTTAAATTTCCTTCTTCAATATTCAAAGGAGTAATTTGCTTCGAGGGTTAAATTATGTACTGACATAAATATTTATTACATTCATTTTTTAATTAAAAAATTATATTAACAAGAGAATATTTCGAAGAAGACAAAAGAAGAAAACTATTAGGAAGGGAAAAATAGGAGTAAATTTCCCAAGCATTATTTAATTCAAGCGTTTCTAATAAAGTTTTCAGGGGCATTTCTATAATTACATATGTGGAAATAGTACATACATAAAATTCTGTCAATTATATCTTTTAATTGACCTAATTTGACAGTAGTTACTTGTACATGAGAAGAAAAAAATGCTTTAAGTTCTTATTTTATATTATCAACGCACTCGCGGAAATAAATAAAATATATTTATTGAAGATATTTTAATATATTGGATTATGTTCCTTTTTAAATTGTTGCATCTTTAGTTATACAATATCCAAGAAAGCGTTTTCGTTTGCAAATATATTCATGCTTCGGGCAATACATAAACTGTTCCCTTTTAAATGGAAATATATACATGGTCCGGATAATCTATAGATTGACCGTTATATCAGACAAGTTGGAAATAGTTGTAAAAATGGCATACTATACAACAAGGTAATTGACTTAAATTAAGTGAATTAAAGGTTAAAGTTCTTACATTGTCGTTATTGCACCCTCATATTATAAATTACTCTTGTAAACTCAAGGGGAGAAATATATTCTATGACCGTGTGTGATACGACGAATGTAGCTACACAAAGTTTGATGACGTCAGAGTGTCAATTTGTATAATATTGCCACCTTGAAAAACTAATAGAATGACTGTTGATATACAAACTTAATATTACGGAGTATATGATTAAAGTACCTAGCCTTAATTTAACATTCATGTTCCAAATTTGACATTTGCCCATTTTTTAAAATATTTAAGCATTCATCATTATGCTTAGTATATTATAAGGCAAACTTTTCCATGGTGTAATTCCCAAGAACCTGCCTATTATTGGCAAAAGCTAACTATGCCTACGCCTGATTTTCTGGTTATTAAAAAATCCTTTTAAAGGAGTATTCCATTTAATACATCTGAATAATAATGTTATTTAAATCTTAAACTTTCTTTCCAAGTCCGAGAGAGTATAGATGGAGTTTACGGAGAAGAGGGGTAGGTCTGGGATGTCTAGGATCTTCAAGTCATGTGTTCATCGTTGACCATGAGAGAGGGATAGTAGGCCCGTTTTGTCCACTGGGGAAATAGGATACCTCAAAGCTTCCCCAGAGAAATTGCTACAAAGAGAACAAAAAAAAAGAGAATGACGTTCCAAAACATTATATTTAGTATTTTTTAAATGACACGTTTGAAATAAGGGATAAAAGTTGTATTATGTGTAACAATTTTGTAAATTTATTGTTTAGTGAAAATAGTTTATCTATACATGCATAGCCTTATTTTCAAGTTATAAGATAGTCCCCACATTACCATACCTTAATCCGGAACCATCCCGTAGAATCCTTTGTAATGGTTTATCTATATAATAATTCACCAATCTCTGTCCGTCAGTCTGTATGTCCGCACGCTATCTCCTCCCACATTTATGGTCAAATTTGAACTTTGAAGGTACCTATGGAATCTTTGGTCAATGCGGACCTAATAAAACTATTTGCAAAGTGATGGGACCGGAAATGAACCAGAAGATCACCTTTTCTGATTTTACTACATACTTTTCAAGGTAAAGAGAGGAAAAAAGAAAAAAAAAAAGCATCTCATGTGACTTAAAACATATTCTTTGTACAAAGTCAAACTTTTTATGAGGAATGCTTATACAAAACAGAAATTATTGTAACTCATTTGACATTTAGAAAACCTATTTATCTCCACAAAATCCATGAACAAATTCTAAGAAAACTTATGTAATATGAACATATGCGAGTGAATTATATGAACATAAAGAATTATAAAGTTCAGAAATTATTCCTCCACCTTAATGTTTCTTATAAGTAATGAGCTCGTGGATAGATAATGGTTTGATTGACGAAATTTTAAATAACAAAACCTTTTATTTTGTGGGAGAAATTTTAGGAAAAAAACTCTCTCTTATGTATATTTTTTCGAATGATTTATAATAGAAAATTCAAGGCTTGGATTACTTTATGCCCAACATGACTTAGAAAGAGGGAAAAAATGTGTCGATTAGGAAACATAGAGACATTGACTATAGTATCAAAAGCATCACAAACCTCTACCCTTTTTTTCTATTATTAATAAGCTGTCAGGGTTAAAGTAGTCCCTATCCAAATTCAAAATATTATAAAACTAGAGGCAGGGTAGTACACTCAGAGAGTGCAAACCTCCGCCGAGCCCCACCAAATTAATCACCTGGTCTTTTTGTCATTTCCAACCCTGTACGCACTGTCCTTTTAATCTACATACTGTTCCTTTAACTCTACACACTTGAATTATAGGGGCCGTTCCAGTTCATCAAAGAGGAGAGCACAGCACAGCGACATCTGTTGGCAGAGTAGGCTAACTTGAAATATTTAGTAGTATTTAGCTCATTTGCATCTTAAAGAAGCAACTCAGAGATGCCAAAATTTAATCACTGTTCCTTTTGGCATTCCAACAACTCCACAAAGTTTTATCCGAGTCCGTTTCGCACTTTTTGAGTATCCTGCTGACAAACAACCCAACCCAACCAATCAACAAACAACGCCAGTGAAAACATACCTCCTTCGGCGGAGATAAAAAGAGATTGCATCTGCTCAAAATGATAGTTATTGATTACGGTAAAGTTCCTTTTATATAAAATTGTAAAAAGGACAACTATTTATTTACTGGAACAACGTAACCCTAATAAATGAAAGAGTTAGTTTGAGAAATATTTGTCATAGATTCCGATTTATTTATCGCTGGATAGTTCCTTCATTTCAGATTTTTCTGTATTATGCGCTCACAGCGAATATAGGATGACTTTTAGTTTCCTCTATGGTACCACCAAATCAAGAAATAGGATCATTCGCTTTACCTATTTGATAGAAATGTTGTTTCAAGCCAATGAGACCCCTCACTATTGCAACAAGCCTTGATATTTGATGACTTAAAGGATTGATGACATTTAAATTGAGTTGTTTTTTTTGCGTACTATATATTTCTGTACTTTTAATATTAAATATTGATTCCTTATTGGATTCTGTAAGGCAATTGTGCTATGATCAAACGCTTTTAACCTATGATAATATCAGTGACGTATAGTCAGGTCGAGGCCTGCCCATCCTTCAGTGCCGCCCTAGACCAAGTTAAACGAGTATGAAATATTTTTTAAATAGTTTTAATAATCATAGTTTTAAAGAAAATGTAACTTGATTGCTAATTTTTTTTGTTGTATTTTGTAAACACATAAAAATAAAGGTTTGTTGTTTTTGCAATGTAAGGAAAACTTTAAATTTCAGTAACATTAAATAGAATTCATACAAAGGCATTTCTTTTAGTGGTTTGCATTGTTTAATCAATGAAAGCTCAGCAAACTTCATTTGCAATTTTATATTATATCGTGAAAATAATTGAGTACTCAGGGGAACCAAAAAAATGACCCTTAGATACAGGTGGCCGCTATTCGCATAAGGTTTTAGTTTTTATTCTACTGATAAATTGGGTGGCCTCTATACACAGGTGACCGCTAACACCGTTTTTGTCTGTAAGTTTTTTTATCACCTGAATTATGGCTGTCTTTCAACTCCAGGTGCTCCAAGAAAGACAATTTTGATCAAATGGATCCTGAGGAGTTGAATGTATATCCTCCGTTCCGGGAGACTGTTAATAAGTTCGAGGGGGGCTATGAATATCCTGAGGAGAGGATACTTCCCAAACCGTTCTGGGGTACCCAGGCTCACCACCGGAAGGACAATGAGTGGAGTGAATATTGGACGAGGAATGAGATCGGGGGAAAGTATCTGAGGAAATAGTACATTAATGTATTTTTTATGATTCACGGAAGAAATGGTAAATAAAAAGTGGTCAAAAATGAAATTGTGATGATTGAAGAAGATATTGAGAAGAATTTCGATATGTGGGAATTGCTCTGGTGTTGCTCTTGCCTTCACCTCGAAGAAAACATATTCGACCTTCTTGAGTTTTACACAACTAGTGCCTAAATAATTTGTGTGAATTCTATACTTTAAACCAGAAAGGGATAGTCAGTGCTTTAATCTCCATTAAGAAAAAACTCATTTAGAAATTGAAAAGTGTATTGGCACCTTATTTGTCATTATACTAGGCTTGCGAGCGTTCAGCTTTTTTTGCGTTCAGTGTTCCGTTCAGCGTTAAAAAATAGTTTCCGTTCAATGTTTTTGCATTCAGCGTTCCGTTAGCTTTCAGCGTTCAAATATTTTTTTAAATACATTGTGAATTTTGAAAAATGGAAGTACTATTTAGGTTTTTATAATAAAATGAGCCGAACCGATTTTCAAAAGAAATAAATTTGTTGACTGGATCTAACCCAGGGGTTCCAACCTGGGGTCCGCAGAACGTCTATATTCACAACATAAGAGGGTCTGTGTTTGTTAGCAAATAATTTCCCAAATTGGTGACGACGTATTTTTAGCAAACATTTCCAAAATAAAATAAGTGACGACGTTTTTTTAGAAAAGAATCTCCAAACAAAGGGACGACTTTTTTTAGAAAAGAATTCCGAATAAAGTGATGACGTTATTTTTAGAAAAGAGCATTTCGAAAAATTCCGGTCGTATCCTGATAGTTGCATACTAAAACTTATTTTGTAATAAGATGAATGAAAAAAAGGTCATTCATTTTGTGTAAATTTTAGTCACTTGGGGTAAAATAAATTAAAGTGCTTCACTATTCTATAGAGAGTTCTTGGAGAGTTAGTTTATAAGTTCTTCTCATAATATTTCATCCCCTGTTTATATCCTATAAAAAATACTTAATCAAACTACATTGAAATATTTGGAAAAATTGACGCTGAACACAAAAAAAGAGTTTGCGTTCAGTGTTCAATTTTTAGCGTTTAGCGTTAGTTTTGCAGCGTTCAAAATAAGCGTTAAAAAAAGTTACATTCCGTTCAGCGTTCCGTTCATTGAACGCCGTTCAATTTGCTTTCCGCATTATACTTATAAAGTTGTAGAAACTCTCCGTTACCAAATGTTTCTTTTTTTAAACTAATATGGCATAAAATAATTTTTTCAACCTTAAGGATTCGTTAAAAGTATCGCATGGGATTACTTTTTACCCGACATGAATAGAAAACGAAACAATGTTGTCGATTCGTATACATGGAGACATATTTCTTGCATATCTCTGCATTTCTTTGGTTATAGTATCAAATGCATCACAAACCTTTCCCTTTTTCTAATATTAATAAGCTGTTGGTGTTAATATTATTATTGCATTATATTAACAGCGTAATTTTCTTCCATTCTGGTTGAGGAACTTTGATACAGATTTCCCTCCTGCATCCGGAGTTACTTATCCACAGGACTTATGGACGACGAGGAATAAACTTGTCCCGTTAAAAATATTAATATAATAAAATGGATTTCATAACTCTTTCATAACATTTTAAAAACTACTGATTTTTTTAAATGGCATTTGTTGAGCAAATGCACCATGAGGTGTAGGATAACTAAATGAATAAATAAATAAAATATATAAGAGGTTGAGTGACGACAAACATATAATGTACCGATAAGAGCTGTACATTTACACAAAAAATATATTATTATGGAAATTAGTTATCTTACCCCCCAAGAAATAGTCAAAAGCGTTTAGTTGACAAAATATTGCTACGAAATATTATTTTATCTTTTTAAAAAGTAAAAAAAGTAAAAAATAAAATAAAGGGTACATAATGAAATATATAGCGTTTTTAAATGTGTGGCCGATTCGTATAATACATACCTCCATCCGTCCATATGGCAAGGTAGATCAGTATTATTTTAAAATAATTATCAACATCTTCATATATTAAAATTGATATTAGCAAGCTTGTGGCATTCGCAACCTTAGCATTCGTCTGTTCGATTTTAAAAAAAAATCCGTCCAGGCATTCGTACGTTCGTTGAAAAATATCAATTATTTCCTATTTCAAATTTGAAAAAAATCCTTAAAAAAACCTTTGACACTATTATCCCACAATGACTATCAGTAATTCAATGCACTTTGGTTTGTAAAAAAAAAATTCCTTACTTTTTATTGAGGACATAAGAAACATTGATTACACTTCTTTTATAAAAAAACGTCCACACTTTTCGCACAGAAGTATCTTTTAAGTTTTCTTCGAAAACTTTATAAATTGAACGGATGAACGCCAATAAAAAAATACGTTCCTCCGATCATTTATATTCAAGCTTGTGAACGGAATGCAAAATTGAACGGCGTTCAGCAGAACGCACGTCAATAAATGGAACGCTGAACGGAACGCAACTTTTTATGAACGCTGAACGTTGACACAAAAAGAAGACTTTTGCGTTCAGCGTTTAGCGTTAAATTTTTCCAAGCATTTTCAATGTAGTTTTGATAAAGAATTTTTTTTTCTGGCATATAAACAAGGGGATACGGGAGAAATATATGAAAAAAACTTATAATCTACTCTCCCAATAACTCTCTATAGAATAGTGAAGCACTTTTTTTACTTTACTCCACGTGACAAAAATTACACACAATTGAATGACCTTTTTATTCATTCGTTCTTTTTACAAAACAAAGGATTTAGGTATGCAACTATCAGGAAACGAATGTTTTCGTAATAAAATCTTTTTTGAAAGGAATTTGTCGAAATACTCTTTTCTAAAAAACGTCGTCAGACTTATTTTCTAAAAAAATGTCATCACTTTTTTTCGGAAATTCTTTTCTAAAAAAAGGTCGTCACTCTTTTTGGAATTTCTTCTCTAAAAAAACTGCCATCCCTTCTTTTCTAAAAAAAGGTTGTCACTTTGTTTGGAGATTCTTTTCTAAAAAAAAACGTCGTCACCTATTTGGAAAATTATTTTCTAAAAAAAAGACCCTCTTATGTTGTGAATATAGACGTTCTGCAGACCCCAGTTGGGAACCCCTGGGTTAGATCCCAGTCAACAAATTTCTATCGTTGAAAATCAATTCTGGCTCATTTTTTTATAAAAACCCTAAATAGTACTTCCATTTTTCGAAATTACCAATGTTATTTTTTTTTAAATATTTGATCGCTGAACGCTAACTTCAGCTGAACGCAAAAAAACATGAACGGAACGCTGGACAGAACGCTATTTTTTTAACGCTGAACGCAAAAAAAGTTGAACGGTCACAAAGCCTGTTTATATTCCGTTCAGGCGTTCGATTTTGTACGACGTTTACGAATGTCGTTCATTTTTTCGTTCAATCCACAATCTGGCATTACGAAGTCAATAGGTAAATATGAGTTCATAAAAAATCTTTACTTTAGTATATTTTTTTTCATCAGCATGAAAAAAAAAGGAATTGGAGAGAAAAAAGTCTTGATGCATCTATATCTCAAATAATCACACTTGACATATATAAGGATTAATGATGAAACGTATCTTGCAAAGCCAAAAAAACTTATGGGTGGAATGATAAAGCATAATGAATGAGAAAATAATTTATTTTATTTTGTACCTTATATACACGTTTTTGTAAAAAAAAAAAAAAGGTGGTGTGTAAGGCTCTTATGTAAGGTTTTCGCAAACTGTCGATAAAAAAACTTTTTATACTTTTATATAGAAATAGTTGAGTCTATTATATTTGTAGATTAATAAATTAGTAAGTTCAACGCTTGCAAGCGTTCAGCTTTTTGGACGTTCGGGCAGCGTTCTTTTAGGTGTTTAATTGATTAGGCCTCTGTTATTAATATATTGTAAAAAAGGTAAATAAGTCACAAAAAGGGATATTCAAGGAAATATTTCGGCCTTTTTAAATAGCTTTTTGGATATCGAGGACAATTGAGAAAAAAACATAGAAATAAGGCAGGAGTATTGCTCAACCTATAATAATTAGATAAAAGGAAAATGACAAGGGATTACTTTATACCCGACATGAAATAGAAAGAGAAAAAAACAGCTGTCAATTAGAAATCAAAGAGACATTTTTTTGTATCTTTTCTAGCATCTCTTTGATTATAGTACAAAATCACAAACCTCCCCCTTGTTCTATTAATATAAGCGGTTGGTGTTTATTACCTCCGCGAGGAGGTATTGTTTTCACGGCGTTGGTTTGTTTGTTTGTTGGTTGTTTGTCAGCAGGATAACTCAAAAAGTACGGAACGGATTTGGATGAAACTTTGGGGAGTGTTGTGGAAATGCCAAAGTAACAAGTGATTAAATTAAACAGTTGATATTTATTTAACTGGCTATTTCGATTGCTGATAAAGAAGGCTCCAAGTCGTTTAATCACACACCCAAAAGTACGCGGCCAACTTCAAATCAATATAGCTATATGCTATAGATAATTATATTCAATGACATATACGTATATATATATATATATATATATAGATAGCAGTGGTTTGTTTGCACTCGAATCCACTGCATGTAAAACATGTGTTCTGGATGAAACTTTAGCTGAACCCTAAATATATATGAAAGTGTATTGTTTTAATTAGAGTTTGTTGTTTAGCTACTAGATCAGCCCACTTCACCGGAACTTAATTCGGTATCAGCCGGTGGTAAATTGGAGTTATTGTAATTGTAGAGAAGTAATTATATCTGAAAATAATCTATACAAAGAGAAAGTTCGTGCTTTGTTATTGGCAAATATTTATTTTTTGTTCTATTTTATAAAGATTATATCATATGAAGTCTGAGTCCCTTAGAGTAAAAATGAAAGAATGTCAAATATCTGTTGATCAGATACTTTATTAAATATGAAAGCGGTTATACTCCGCCGAGGAGGTATTGTTTTCACTGGCGTTGGTTGTGGGGTTGTTAGTTTGTTGGTTTGTTAGTTTGTTGTTTGTTAGTTTGTTGGTTGTTAGTTGTTGGTTTGTTGGTTTGTTTGCCAGCAGGATAACTCAAAAAAGTACGGAACAGATTCGGATGAAACTTTGTGGAGTTGTTGGAAATGCCAAAAGTAACAAGTGATTAAATTATGGCATCTCTGAGTGCAGAATTAAGATGCAAAACGATCTAAATACTAATAAATATTTCTAGTTAGCCTACTCTGCCAATAGATGTCGCTGTGCTGTGAAATCGGGTGCCGGGAGCGTCTTCCTCTCGAATTTCCGTCGAGGGGAACCCTCCCCGTCCCTCTACGCCGTCCCAGTCGTGAAAAATCCGCCTCGGAAGGCTCATAAGGACCCCGTGACGGCGGAGGTTTGCACTCTCTGAGTGTATATATGCCTCTAGTTATTATTGCATTGTAGTGAGAGCGCTAATAATAAGACACGAGGCACAGTGGCTCACAGGGACAGAAAAAGCGAAAAAGGCAAAAAAAAATCATTCTCCGATAGATGTGATCTTTACAGTATACTTTTATTATATCATGTACTAACAAGAAAAACATAACTCACGTAGAAATGAGTCTATTTATTACTATAAAGATACCCATTACTGTAAGGTTGCTTGTGAAGTCCTCAAAAGCCTTCAAGAAGTCGAAACCAAAAGATGTACAAAATCTGTCCAAGGAAGTTGAAGGCTTACTGATTATTGCTTAAAATATCGAAGTTATTTTTAAGTGTGTTCTTTTGATATATTGTTTAAGATTGTTTAAAATATTAAAGTTTTTTTAAATGTGTTCTTTTGATATATGTTTAAGACTGTTTGAAAGTAATAAAGTTTTATGTGTACCTTTGGTAGATATTAGAAAGATTAGATTATTGTCCGAGTGGTACCATTAATAAATTAATAATAATCTATACATGTACAAGTTGATATACACAAACTATTACCAGCTAGTGATAGGCCGGTCAGAGTGACTTTTTATCCCGGAAATCGATTTTCCAGGTTAAAAAAACTATTTAGCTACTTCATACACCCTTATGTATAAATTAATTACTTTTTCGCTTTTTGGGTCCCTGTGAGCCACTTTGGTCTGGTCAGAGTGACTTGAGGTCTTTCTTTACCCCAAAATCGATTTACCAGGCCAAAAACCTATTTAGACACCTCATACAACCTTATCTGTAAATTAATTAGTTTTTCGCTTTTTTTGCTCCCTGTGAGCCACTGTGCGAGGCTTCCAAAGTAGACTGATTTTATTAATATCAAAATATAATATATACAACACTTATGTCTCAACCGGCTGGGAATCAAAAAGCAAGGACTTCTCTTGAAGGTGCGTGGCCTGTCCGCCACAGCATATATTAAACAGTTTAAGTTCTTCCATTCTGACGGAGGAACTTTGATACAGAGTTCCCTCCTATGTCTGGAGTTACTTATTCCGACTCGAGGACGAGAGGAACAAGCCTGTACCTTTTTTTAAATCATTAATAACATTTTTAAAGAAATAACCCAAAGCTGTTGTTGTTTCTATTATTCCGTTATAATAAACAGCTTAAGTCCTTCTATTCTTCATATTAGGTTTCCTCCTCAAGAATAGATAACTCAAAGCTGTTTATGATGACGCAAAAAAATAGCAACAGCTTATTAATAATGGAAAAAAGGGAGAGGTTTGTGATGCATTGATACTATAATAAAAAATGCCCGAAATATACAAGAAAGATGTCTCTATGTTTCTAATCGACAGCTGTTTTTCTCTTTCTATTTCATGTCGGGTATAAAGTAATCTTTAGCCCAGGGATTATAATAGGTCCATAAACCTTTTCATTTTTTGTGGGTGATGTAATTATTTATTCAAAATAGATGTAAGAACTTAATTTCAATTTACCTTAAAGCTATATCAATTTGCCTAATAAAATAGTTTGACAGGAATTTTATATATATTTTTAGTAAAGCTAAAAGATAAAAAACAATTCTTGAAAATATGATAAACCTACCTTGATTGAATGGTAAAGATAAGACGGATTCAAATGACTCGAAGGGCAAAAGGAGTGCCATAAAAATGAAGACAAGAAAGAGGTTAAAAAGAGTCTCAGTATGATAACTTTCTTTAGGATATATAAAAGACCTTACAAAATAATCATAGATTTGTACAATAAAATAACTCGCATAATAACTAATCGAAGGCTCATCAATATGAACCCAAAAATCGCAATTATGTTTGAAAGGCAACTCAGGCGAGGAATAATTTTAAACTACAATGTTTATTGATGTTATCCACATAATTTCTTCCCCTAAATATTTTATTATATGTTTTATATCTTATATCATAAAATATTTTATAATAAAAATCGCAAAGTCGTATGTAATAACAATTTAGGGCTTTAAAAGCAGCTCAGCTAAAAATTGTATTTGTATTCTTCGCTAAGTCGAATTATATCTAGCTAAGTGTTGTGGTTATAAAAACAAAAAAATAGTAAATATTTTCCTCCTAATCATAACTCCATATATATTAAACTATACATAAAATAGTCTACATTAAGTATGATGAAAGATTAGTAAAGTGCAAATAAGAAAAAAAAAGGACTCGCTTAAGCGCTTAAAAAAGCTTATATTCTTTGTAAACGTTTCATGAACATAAGAAATATATTAAAGAGACACTCCAAAGGATTTACTTGTAATTAAACCAAGGCTCATTTAAAACTTTATTCACATAAATATAACGCTAAAAAACGGTATATTAACCAAAGATAAAGTTTAAAAATAAACAGCTAAGCAATCATCAACTTTATATGCTCCAAAATAAGACATATTTTAAAAATATATGAATGCTAAATATTAGGAGTAAAAGACAGAATTTCAATATTTAAAAAAATACAAACTACAGTCGTCGTCCTTCGCAAAGTCGCGACGGCCCGATCCACTACACGACCAACACGATATATATGAGGGTCGCGATGTTGATATATATTTGCCATTGAGTTCATATGGGGACGTTTTGCCGTGAAAAAACGGGAGCCAAGCCGTCGTGTCGAAGTAAAAGAACTGCGAGATGTCGAGGGGCGAAGTAGCGAGGGCCGACTGTATAAGGATGTTATCAATGGTCCTTTTTGTTGCTAATAAGTATTTCATGGGGTCAGTGCATAAATGTCATTAATGCATTTATTGCGTGTGGCTTTCAAAGTACTCTTATAAATTTTAAATATGTTTTTCTCTCGTGTTGAGTTGTTGTAGGTAATTTAAAGATACTTTCCAAGGGGTTGTAGTTTGAATTGGACAAGGACAAAAACATCCAAGAGGGGAGGACTTTTAAGGCACTAATGGAGCACTTGTCGCTTAGTTAAAAAAAATATATATATATATAATACAATTTGCTTCAATAACTTTTTTGATACATCACAAGTATAATATTACGGACATTTATTATCAATGAACAATGAAATAATAAATGCATTTATTGCGTGTGGCTTTCAATGTACTCTTATAAATTTTAAAATGTTTTTCTCACGTGTTGTAGTTGTTGTAGGAATTTAAAGTATTTCCAAGGGGTTTAGTTTGAATTGGACAAGGACAAAAACATCCAAGAGGATCTTTTAAAGCACTTATGGGAGCACTTATCGACTTAGTTGAAAAAATATTATATAAACATTTATATATATATTGCTTCAATAGACTTTTGATACATCACAAGTAATTATTACGGGACATTCATTATCAATGAAAAATGAAATACACAACGTACCTGACTTCTTTATACTATGTTACGTCATGTTAAACAAATTCAACAATGGATAGGATACAAGATATTTAGGCCTTATGTAGTGTTTAACTATCTTATCTTTATAAAACATCATTTTTATTTTGTATCTGTAAAAAACATATGTTATTTCATAAGTTATCAACTAAATAAGACCTACCGAAGATGTTAATAACACATTTTACATCGTGGTATAAACTCCTTGATTGATGTCATAGACTAATAAAATTGCATAATAGTTAACAATTACGTTATTGCTTAATTTTATAACAAATATGATTTGTATTGAAACACCTTTATTAATTTACACCACTATTATTTTATTCAAACACATATGATTGTTTCTAATTATTTTGGTTGTTTTCTTATTTTGTTTTCGTTAAATAATTGCTATTAGCACTATGTGTGTCTGCATAAACTTTTTGTATATCTTTGGTTTAATTTGTTGAAATATATGCCCACTGGGCCAAGAGAAAAAATATGTTAATGCTTGGAGGGTAGCAAAGACAATTGTAGGGCTGTCTAAATCCTTATAGCTCCTTAAGTTTAATCTAACTATCAATTTTTTTAAATGTTATTTTTCAAATGAATATTTTACTATTGTTTATTATTTGTTTGTATATAATAAGGATATATGTTTTTTTTATAGTAGCCATGAAGGTTAGAGTTATTTAACTCCGTAATAAAATCATACAACAACTTCTTTTATTAATCTTTTCACGCTGAGGGTAGTATTCTATGGTCCGAGTTAAAAACTTTTATATAACAAATCTGGTCTGCAGGCCGTATCTTAAATATTCCTCACCTCAAGCA
>CP045906.1:9214351-9228261 GCA_013387185.1 Caligus rogercresseyi | reverse complement strand
TATATAAATATATATACAGGGTTGTGAATGGAACGTAAAATTGAACGGCGTTCCGTGGAACGAGTAAGAACATTGAACGGAGCGATGAACGGAACGGAAAAAATTGAACGGAACGATGAATGGAACGCTAAAATTTGTCTTTTTGCGTTCCGTTCAAATATATATTCAAGAAGACATGACCCAACTTCGATTTTAGTATATATTATACATTTTTATAAGGTTCGTTGTCGGTCACTAAATTCAATTATTTGTTACTGTAGTGGTCCACGTTTTATGTCGTAATTGTACATAAACCAATTTATATTTTCAACCTGATATTCGTTTAATCATTATACTTTAAAAGTTGAGATTTGCTCTATGTTCTTCTTTTCTATAAAGTTACGTACGAATGAATTTATGTAATGTTTTTATTAAGTGTTTTAATCCATTCAAAACTTTTTGTGTAAACCTCTATAAAACGGTTGTCGTCAAAGTTTATCTTTCAATCTGAAAAGAATCTTTGCGCTAGGCTACAACATGTAGTACAAAGAAAGTTGCAGGAAATTATTTATTAGAAGAGGCTGAATTATTGGAAGATTTTCCTTCTAGTCAACGTTCGCAAGAAACCAGCAGCGGAAGAAAAGGCAATTTCTTTGGCAAGAGACCAAAGAAGACTGATTCAGCTAAGCAGGAGGTTGACCGCTTCTTAACCGATGAGTCTGAGGCAATGGAATCAATTATTGCTTATAAAAGGATTAAAAAGATTTTCATTCGATATAATGTTATACTTCCCAGCAGTGCCAGTTCGGAGAGACTCTTCTCCAAATCTAAACTTTTTATTGCGAAGGACAAGGCAAAATATAGGAGATGAAATTTGCGAAAAACAGCTCTTTGTAGCAGCAAATAAATAGTTTAATTTATAAAGTAGTTTATTCTTAGATTGTAAGCAAATAAACTTTTCGTAATGATTCTCAAATAAAGCATAATTATGAGTTATATAGACGAGAAATTCGGTGGACCAATGTGGGGGGATTTTTACATCTTTGACTTTTTAAATTGTACGTTTTTAGGTCGGGGCAACAAAATATGTTAATTTTTTGAGGCCGATCCGAGCCGGTCTCAATTATTTTATTATCTTAATATTTATCGAAGTTTGTAAAGTTTTTGGAACTTTAATTGCGGTAACTAAATTCAAGTCGACACTATTAGGGCCTGGTTTAAAATTTTATACCCGATACATACGAGGATGCAGTGAAAAGTAAAGAGCCTCTTATGAGAATAGTTTTGGATCCAATTTTGAACGGAACGCAAAATTTGAACGGCGTTCCGCGGAACGGAAAAAGTGGAACGCGTGCAAGCCTAATATATATATATCTATATATATATATATATATAAATATATATATATATATATATATATATATATATATATATCGGAATTAATTACTTCACTGATTATAAAACACCAAACAATGAAGTTCTATAAGGAATATGATTTAAATACAAATGTATATACTATATAAGTTAATTGAAAAATACAAATTTTTTAGCTCTATAAATCTAAATTACTGACACACTTAATTAAGAGAGATTTGTATGAAAAGGATAACTTAACAGATGTTTGCCAACTTCTCGTGAGGTAAGCATCGTCCTTTTTTGCGAGAGTACCCTCTTCCTGTAGAGAGTAGCTGTCACTCATCTTGCTAATGTTCACAAGGAATATAATGAGGATATATACATATTCAAAATGGCTTCTCTACGACAAGAACCCTTCTTATAAGAGTACCACTGGATTTCATAAGAAGGAGATCAATTTGCTTTTCAAATAATGGAAAAACATTTATTATTCCTTAGTTGATTTAATATAAAACAAACGATTATTTTTGTACGGATTTTTAAGGCATGTTGTATGCTATATATTTATGGAATAAACGTATTGAACATGAAGGAGTTTCATTATCTTTCTTTAAGAATCCTTGTTTATAAGGTTCAACTCACATATAGCCCATCTTATAAAAATTTATCACTATGAGTATGAAACATTAGTTTATTCATTTTATATTCCGTCAAACGTACTTTTTTAAATTTCCTCGCCTGTGATAAAGTTTATTTATTATCTTATTCTTCTAAATATATTCAAAAATAATGTCAAAATCTCAAAAACATTAAGACTAGAACATTTAAACTTTTAATAAAAATTTATTTGGTAGGAGATGAAGTGATTTTATATGTATATTTAGCTTTAATATACTAAAATAAAGATACTTAAATCTACATTCAGCTTTAAAATGTTCATTGAATACAAGCAAGAGAATGATTTATTCCAAAAATATCGTGATTTGTGTTTTCTTTACCAAGAACCACTTGAGATTTAGACTTGACCAAGCTGTCGGGTCACACTTATATGTGGATATAATATATGTTTTTCATACTTTTCTTTAATATATAGCTGTATCATCCATCTAATAGCTGTAGGAGACACACCTTTTTTTCGAAGGAAATGTCATTGATGATATGTAATTAATCAACTTCACGGTTCATAATCATACGTAGATACACGCAGATAAATGACATAGCGTAATTTAAACTGCATTTTTAGTAATATACTAAAATCGTATTTACTTTTAAAAAAAGAAAAATGGGTTTGAACTGTTTTTGAACATTTCGTTTGAAGAAAGATTCCTCACTTCATGATAATAGCGCGTAAAAAGTGTGTTTTTGTAGAATATTGTTGATTAATTGATAATGTTTGTGCTCTACACAATCAATGCTCAATATAACAACAAAAATTTATACAATGAAACTGTTTCTTACTATTTTAGACCAACACGGCGATATATATCTTAGCATTTGCGTATATTATAGAATTTATATTCAGCTTATTATCATAAAAAGTTGAGGTACATGGTATATAATTTGAAGACGTTCTATGGAACTCAGTCTATCTGAGGATATTATTTCAATAATACTGTACAGGACAATCCAAATAAACAGATAAATCTGACCTTATTGTTTAGTCTGGAAATCTAATCAAAGAAACTCCCAAAGAGTTTGGAGTCCTATTACATATTAAATACATTATTTGTTTATATATATTAAATGAATAATATATATATATATATAGATATATACAAATTGAATATGTCCACTTATGAAACCCTAGAAAACATCTCCTTTACTTTTGAAAGACGGCATATCGATGGCCTTCTTCCGCATAACTGATAAGAGAAGAATCTATGTAACATGTTGTGTTTTAATATAAATTGCCAGAATGACTTGTGTCTTTTATTAACAATCAAACAACATACAAGCCGTAGAACACAAACAAACATGATCCCCTCTCAAATGACTTGCTTCTTACAAGAAAATAAAAGTTCCCCGGAGCATGAAAAATACAAACTAAACCTAAATAACAAAAATATTTACTTTTATTCAGGACACACTCTTTAACTCGCAGATAACTCTCTTATGGCTTCAAACGTATTATAGATAAGAAGGTATAAATACTTATATTGGATGATAGAATATGGTTCACCTTTGATGTAAAAGAGAGACACCACAGATAAGTTAAGCATTATGTCATATGATTTTAGATATTCCTATATCAAATATAGAAGAGGAACTCTTCATAAAATATTTGCTTTGACAGGAATAAAAATATAACAACATTTTAAATATCTGAAATTGAAAAATAATATTTCACCTCAGTGTTTGATCTAAATGACAAATATATATATATTTTTAAATAAACATAAATTGTTTAATTTGAGTTATGTCTAAATTGTTTGATTTTAACAATTTATTATCATTAAATGTTGCCTAAATAAATATGGACTATGAACGATTTGGCCTTTACTTGGAGTGACTAATTGTATTCTTTTAATGCATAATCATATCAACACGGATGCAATCCATTTATAAATATACACAGCAAAAAAAGACAATATTTAACCATATTATTGAATTAAGGAGAGTTTATATAATAAAAAATATTCGAGCTGAGTTTGGGATCAAAACTATTTCAAATAAAAGTGTTATAGAGGCAATCGAGTAAAAATAAATAAAATTATGATAATGATATTTATCACAAATATTTGCAATACATTTTTTTCAATGCATACCATTGTTGGCAGACTTTCATTATAAAATGTATCAATAGAAAATAAATACCCAATAAATTTATTTTGAAAACTTTTCTCCATTATTATTCGCTTAGAAAAAGAAGAAAGAACACATTTTACTTTTAAAAATATTCATTTCATATGTCATTACAATTATTCATAACTTTTATAATTATTTTGTATAGTAGCGTATTGGTAGACTTTTCGTATAACCAACTCATTAATTATTTTTTTTATTCGTTTCATACTGAAGATATTGCATTTAATTTTTTTATATACGAAGATGCTCCGACAGGATATAATTAGCATTTTAGCATTAAAATAGTCACTCGAACCTAGGATCTTATCAATGAGGTAGACAAAAATGGCATCCCCTCTCGGGAGTATTCGAACCTGCACCCCCAACATTGAAAGCTTTTTTTCCACAATACTTATATTTTCAATTATTCAAGTATAAAAATGAAATATATTATATATTTTTTCTTTCACAAAGTTATATCATAGTGACACAGTATGGAAAACGCTTGTTGAATACTTTCCTAACATATATATATTTTTATCTATATGCGCCTTTATAGCAACTCCCATCCAAACATTGCCTATGTAGGCATAAAAACTATGTCAGAATGGGAGTTTTTTTTGTAGTAGCTAGCTCTATCTTCATTAAGCTCAACTCACTCATATGAACATATGTAGGTATATGTTTGCATTCAGGGTTCACATTCAGAAGAACCCGAAATATATGAGAGGACTTGATAAGAGAGGCAAGGGCTAACCGCTATTATATTTTTATATATTGTAAAACAAACAGTATATATATTAATGGGAAGAAGTGTGAGTGATATGATTCGATTAAACCTCACACCGTTCAGTTGTGTTGCTCCACTATTTTAATGCTTATGGAGAAGTGAGAGAAGAATATTTAAATAACATCTGTTAATGCTTGCGAATTTTTATTTTAATATATATTTATTAGAAATTGCTTTAAATGTAGACGATGAGGATACCCAATATTTGTATCATAATTGTATCTGCAAAATGGAATATTCCTTCAACCGTTGATTCTGATCCTGTTGATCACATTGATGGTAGTATTTTGATTATGTTACATATTAAGGACATTAATAATAACAATGAACAAGAAAATAAGTTACTTATACAGAAATATTCAACTGATCGCAATCATAGAGATACAAAGATATAGAGAGCTTATTCCCTTCAATAGAACAGAAACATCGTTCAGCTGTATTTTGTGTGTTCAAAATAAACAAAGTAGTTGTACTACGTCATCGTAAGCTGATCATAGAGATATAATCTATCTCTATGATCAGCTTACGATGACGTAGATCAAATTACTTTGTTTATATTGGACACAAAAATACAGCTGAACGATGTTTCTGTTCTATTGAAGGGAATAAGCTCTCTATATCTTTATATCTCTATGGTTGCAAAGAAATTTAGATATCCATAAAGGGGTCGAGATATAAGCGATGATAATGAAGGGAATAAGCTAAGTGACTCATTTCATTTAAAAATGAACAGCCCTATTAGTGTCACTAATATGCACACCAAATTTTGAAATTTAAGATCAAATACTAAAGTTCAGGCGTTATAACAGCAAATAAAAATAATCCTTAGAAGAAATATAGTCTAACCAAGACGTTCCATGCTTTTAAAACGTATCAAATATTATTTGTCTCACAATTCCTCGGCGGTTTGTATATCTCTAAATATATTTGTATTAAATTATTATTCATTATTAATATAATTGAACATTCGTCACGGTGTATCTTTTTCTCTTATTCCTAGGTATTCTCCTAATATAGACCTAGCAGAAGGCCCAGCCATCATAATATGACAGCCAAATTTGACACTTTGGCTTCTCTCTGAGCAAATATATCATCATGCCCTGTGATTTGAGAGACAGTTTATTATATATTTCCACACACACACACAATGCAAGATATACAAATACGTGTATTTATTTATCACTTATACGTCCAACTAAGTAAGTATTATACATTATACCTGGAGCAATTTTCAGGTACGTAAAAAAAATGTAATGTACACAAATAATTAATCATTTAGGAGAAGCAAGGAGGCAATCTGAGTCTTCCAGTAATCATTCCAGCTCATCATCCTGTAAAAATCCCTGGTTACAATGCCCTGCATATATATTTAAATATGTAAATATTTATTTACATATATTGACGATAAAATAAAGAGATAATAAGTAGAAGAAAAGAAGACTTTGTATATAGTTAAAAGAGGAATAAGATATTTTAAAAACTCACAACCTTTCATCTATCTAGCTAAAGCGTTAAAGTAAGTAGCGCATGCAAAACATAAAATTCTTCCTTTTTTCCCAAAAGGAATTGGCCAATTTTTTTAGTTCTTCTTTAGTCCGTAAGGGGCGTTTTTATGCTAGAGCTCTTTGAAAATAATAGCATTGCTTTAATTATTTATATTGGAGACGTTTTTTATCTTGTAGTGATTGATATATTTCAAATCATCAAATTTATCCCTTAAACCGGTTTTAAATAGGATTGTGGTGACGTAATTTCATGGACAACGACATTGACGTTAAAGGAAATAACCAAAATTTTGGCAATTTTTTTTGTTTACTTTTTCCTTGCATGTGCTACTTTACTTTAACGCTTTATATCTAGCTTATAGTCATTATTTTAAAATATTGGGAAAAGATGCGCGCCAAAAATGTATTGATATTACCAAATAAATGCTTTGGCTTATAAAAATACATATTTGTAACTTTGGAAATCTACTGAAATCATCTGAATGTAAATGTACTCTACAATCATTGATTATATATAAAGATTAAACGAACATATCATGAAGGGCATCCAAAATGTGAGTTTAGCAATATTCATATTGAATATTGCTCTCAAATCTCTCTCTTCTTCTCTCTCTCTCTCTCTCTCTATCTATATATATATATATATATATAAGAGAGAGAGAGAGAGAGAGAGAATAACATCACTAAGCTGAGCGTCCCGAAATTAAACTTTTATCATACGATATAAGTTGTTGAAGTTGTGTATGTACATATATACAACTTCAAAGTGGAAGGGTTTTATTAGCTTATCAAAATATTATTTCTAAATTGATCTTTTTGGCCTACAACCCTCTAAGCTAAAGTGACTTCACATAAATAGGATACCCTGAGTATGAGTTGAGACTTTTTTTAAATGCTTTAAGATATATGCTGATCCTTTCGTGAGACATGCTTTGAAAGGGCTTTGAAACATAAGGGTTTCCCTTTATGAATGCATGACTCGAGTAAAATTTGACGTTTTCTAACGAGGTAAAGTATTAATTACCAATAGTAGATGATACCAAGCATAAAGAATGATGAGAGGTTGCGAGGTGGAGGCTTCAAATTATTGTTAACTTTATATATATATATATATATATATATATATATATATAATATAGATATATATAATATATATAATATATATATATATATATTAGGCGTTTAATTAAAAAAAATGAAAGAAATTACCAGAATCAATAATAAGTGTCATATTTAGCAAAAAACTTTAGACATACAAATTATTTACTTCTTCGTGTGACTCAATTGAGAGTATGAGTAGGTAATCAAGTTAATTCCCTTTTCGGTTTCTTTACTAAGTTCCTTACATATTTGTAATAAAATAAATCAGAGATTCTCTGATCGACATAGCTATCAAATCCACAATACATTCCATTTCAATGCGATCAACTATACAACATATCTTAAAACTTCTTTGCACTAAGTACAAAGCCATTTGGTGCAAATTAACGACAATAACTATTTTCCTTTCGTTTTGATCAGAGACCAAAAATAAAAGATTGATCGTGATACTGGGTTATATGAGTTAGAGCAGATAATTATATTATGATCAAATACATAGGGCCTTAGGACCAATTACAGTATTGATATCGGTGCCGTATTCATTAGGATTACACAGCTGCGATCAGGTATATGAAAAAATATAGTTGATCGCTGATAATAGTCCAAAATTTGAGGCGGATTATCAGGACAAATACATGGAAAATTAAAGAATCGCTTTAATTTTATTAATATTGAGACAGTATATTAAGCAATTAAGCAATTGGACCTCTATTTGTCTTGCCAAAATACAGAAAGTGCATCTTGACTAAATCCGAATGTGTATCAAAGGAAAAATGCCAAGATCATCGATGTCTCATTGAATCAGGGACTAAGTTCCGCTGTCATGCCCTTAAGCAAACCAAGAAAGCAGTATTGAGCTATTTATTATTTGGATGGGTTATTTTAAGCATGACAAAAGGGGTACTTATTAGTATTTTGAATCATTGGTGTATGTATGTACAAAAAGCTAAATAGATGTATAAAAATATACCTTATCATGGAGGATCCTGTGGACTCGATGGACTTTCGGTCCTCATCTTCTGTTTCCTCTTGCACTTCTTGGGCATGACTTAATTCCTTGGAGGACGAGGATGTTGATGATGATATAACAACAGCATCCTCCCGGGAAATCTCCGTTCCTGCCTCCCGATACACCCGTTCCGTCTCTACATCCACAACAAGGAGCTCTGTCTCATTAGGAATGGACTTGATGCGAGAAACGACTTGCTTATGATTCTCCGAAGAAATGTTGGTTCCATTCACTTGAATGATTTTATCTCCTTCTCGAAGCCCCGCAGCCTCCGCAGGGCTGCCCTCATCCACTTTACCCACATACTGACCCGGCCGAGACTTCTCGGCATGGAGATTAAAACCATAGCCGTCAAAGTCTGGCCACATGGCCAGCTTGCAGAGTCGAGGCTTCCCATCGATCTTTACCATTATGATGATGTCACTTATTTTACACTCCTTTTATATATTATTTTGCTCTCTGAAAATAATTAGGGTGCTTTTGTCAATTGTGTACTTCAAGTATAACTAAGTACTCTTCGGATGACGACACAACTAGGCCTAACGACACGAGGGAGTCAACTGAGTTTGATGTCTATTGAGTACGAGAACGAATAATAAAATCAATATTCCTTTTCTGCTTTGCTCGCTTTAGTTGCTTTGCTCCTACAAGCACATATATGCTTTATCATAAGTTTACTATTCTTTTACCACATATACGCGCTCGTGAGAGCGCGCCAGGGATTTTTCTTAAATATATTTTATATGTGGGGTCTTAGTTCCTCATGTGTGGTAGACGCCATCAGATGTGAATGATTATGAGAGTTATCACAAGCTCCCATATAAACACATCTTTTTTCACTTGGTAACTCAGTTCCTTATATAATATAATAATAAATTATTTTAAAACAAAAGGAATTTGAAGTGATAATAAGAAATATACATTAATTTAGAGACGCGCACAAAGGTTTTTTATCAGCTCGTAAAGGAGGTTTTAAAAACTATTGAAGTTTGCGAAACTTGGATCAAAATGTGACCGACGACTGCAATTTTTCTACAGCACACTTAATTGCCTTTTTCCTGCCATGTTCTCTGGGTTATTTTGCTGTTGGAGACGCAATGCTAGCGTCATCTGCCTGCTGCTTCTTCCATTGCAAATGTGCTATCGTAAATAACAATTATAAACTCAAAAGTAGGGATGGTAAAGGGTTAGGTTTCGTATATACCTCAAAGTTAGTTGCTGGTACACTTGTAACGCATTTAAAGGGGTACAATAGGAAAAGCTCCCATTTTACGATGATAGGTTTCGAAAACTACGCCATAGTTGTTATTTGACAGCTGTGCACATAAACTATTGTAATTTCACTATGGAGCAGTACACACTCGAGCAACGCATGCAAATATCAAAAATATTGCAAAAGTGGTGAGCCTTTGATCCTAACTTTAAGAGCAACAACGCCTATTTGTGGCCAACGTAATAGGCCTGCAAAATCAACCATTCAACGTTAGGTGAAAAACGGAGTTCACATACACTCTACATAATGTTATTGTGCCAGTGAGACAAAAAAATGCACCAAGTTTAAAAATATGCTGCCTTTGGCGCTTAAATTCAAGATGACCCAAACCTGTCCCTTATACTACATTGTTGGGCAGCTCTATGTCATAGTTGTGGCGATTCTTTTTGAAAATATATTGACCTACACTACCATAAAATCAATTCTACTAAAGAACTGAAGCCTCAAACGTCGGAATTCATAAAATGGACTGAAAGAAATTTCGAATATGATACTGATTTATACCGTAAAACAATCTTGAGGCACATTTTTGGCTCAATGGCTTTGTAAAAAAAAATGTCCTATTGGGCCGGAATAAACATACTCGAGATTCATAAGGTGTCATTACATCCCAAAAATACTGTTTATGAGGATTGCAAGCTGGCGGTATCACTGGGACAAACTTTACCGAAGATGATGTCAATCGTCACGTTACTCTGAATGGAAATCTTTACCGTGCCATGATAACCTATTTTTTTTTGCCTGAATGGGAAGGCAGCGCATCTTAACACACAGCAAATGCAACAATCGATTAATTGTAGAGTAGAAATGGACCAATGAATCAGCCGCAGTGCTCGTGTGATTTAACACCTCTAGGCTATAATCATTGGGATCGCGTGGTAATCCTGGTCTATACAATAATCCGTTGAGTTTAGAAAGCTCGGAACAAATATTCAACACAAATGGCTGCAGTTTCAACCAGTTTATGCAGAAAAGTAGTCATAAAAATTGTTCAACGATTGGACTTCTTAAAACGTGCAACTGGTGGTCATTCCAAAGACATTTCATTTATACATTAGCTTGAATATATTTAACGACAATAAAAAAACGTCGATATCTCACACCTTTTTTGTTTTATTTATAAAAAATGTGGGCTCTTAATCGTAAGGCTCTATTTTATATTATTTTACTATTTAAAAAAATCTATATTTATCATACTTTAACAGAAGAACCTTAGACTCCATTTCTTGCTCGTCCATGAATCAATTTTATCGGCTATGAGCTATGAGTAATATAAGTTATGTTTATCCAACTAAATGGCAACAGAAGAGCGCGTTTTTAGTATTTTTCCTGTTTTTGCTTAATAGAGAATATGTTTTATATGCTACACACCAGACCAATAGGTATACCTTATGTGCTTGAATACTACAATACGCCTAATTGCATCTCACTGGACGCGCTATGAGCCAACGCGTTCTAAGTGACATTCAAAGGATGCCTCTTGAAGAAAGAAATTTGCATTTATTTAATAATGACGCTGAATCTCAATGTAATTGTTTTATAGGCTTTATTTGTAGGAAATAGGCATTTATAAAAAAAAAAATACAAATGAGCATTTCATTAAACATATCGAAGATATATACAAGAGCCAAAATAATGAACTTTTTTTTGCATAAAAATAATAATTTAAAAATAAAAATCATATCAACATAAATCTGAAACAGCATTGAAATATATATATTTTTTAATGGTCTTTATTTATAATTGTTTACAGAGAATACATAAAACACAATTATAAACTAGAGCATATATACACTCAGTCATGAGCCTTCTGAGGCGATTTTTTCACGACTGGGGAGGCGTAGAGAGACGGGGGAGGGTTCCCCTAGACGGAAATTCGAGAGGAAGACGCTCCCGGCACCCAATTTCACAGCACAGCGACATCTATTGGCAGAGTAAGCTAACTTGAAAAATTTAGTAGTATTTAGCTCATTTGGCGCTTAATTCTGCACTCAGAGATGCCAAAATTTAATCACTGCTTACTTTGGCCACTTCCAACACTCCACAAATTTCATTCAATCAGTTCAGTACTTTTTGAGTATCCTGCTGACAAACAAACCAACAAACTAACAAACCAACAAACGCCAGTGAAAACAATTCCTCCTCGGCGGAGGTAAAAAGTAGATAGAATTGCGTAAAAAATACATAGATACATTATAGTAAATATTTATAGTTTATAAAATATTTGAAGTGCATGTTTCTTTAACACTTTCTGTAGATCCACATGACCAATCGTGCCTGAAGTATGGTGATGGATGATATGTATCTTTGTGCACCTCCTCCACGTTTTGTAGTCCACATCCAGAATCTAAACATAAAAATGATGCTTAAAATAAGAATTGTTATTTTTTCATTTTACAAAATAATTTATTTTAAAATTTTGTTATGATTTTTATTGTTTTTATATATTTAGCCATATGTTATACATATGTATTTGAATTCGCATTGAAATGTTTAGTATTGTATAATTAAGTTTAAATCATAAAAGGGAATTGAGTCATCGAATATAAAATAGTGAAGAAATATACGAAAGCCTAATCACAATTTCATTAAAAGACACGTTTTCATTAATTTCATGATATATGATTTGCTTTTCTATCTGTACCCCTCTTGAAATCCGACATTTCCCAGAAAATGTCAGAATAAAGTATTGCCAAACAAAATTTGAGAAAACTATTGGTTATGCCGATTTGAGATCTTGCACAAAAAATAGGGTGATCACTTTTCACGTGGGTATTTTAAAAAGTGTATTATCAAAAAGGTACTTATCTAAAAAACATATTAAAATAGATTGAAGATAAGCAAAATGTTTTATATATAACACTATTATAATAATAAATTGGTCATGTTTTTTTATACGGATATATCGAAACAAAATTACCACTTTTGGTTTTTTTGTGCAAAAACTGTAATGCATTTGAAGTATATTATTTACATGCTTGCCTCAATATTAAAAATATATTTGAGATCACAAATTATACTTATATGATTTTTCATCTTATGAATAATATTTTTTTAATTCCATACTTCATACAAGATATTGCTTCAAAATATTAAAAATATCTAACATTATAGTTTAAAGTTTTGTTTTCATTAATTATTGAATGTTCTCTAATATAAAAAACATAAAAGATGACACAAAGGAAGTCTAACCCATCTTAATCTAATTAGGTAATAAAAATACACCACCAAAATAAATTAGTATTAAAAAACATTTATCCCATGACTTTTTTCATTATCATACGACTTTATTATTTCATCATTTTTTGACTTATTGGTAGTACACATTTACATCCAGAAATCTACCTAAATATAATTCTTCAACTTCATAAATAATAAACCTATTAAAGCATTACAATAAAAGAATAAAGCAAAAACTTAGGTTCTTAAATAGATGTGTGCGGAGTAGTTTAGGATATCAATCAATTTTTGTATCTTGAAATAAAGTCTTGCGTAATCTGAAGATATATTTTATATTGAAAAAGGTGACCCACCTTAAGCAAATTTTCGAATTATAATGATGCAAGCATTTCCTGTCTAAGCATATTGTATCGGCAGATACTCAAATGTTTTATTTTATATTGAAGATGGGTATATTTTATAATATTTTTTTATGAATACATCATAAACCACGATCGGTTCAAAAGAAGGAAGATATTCAAGATTTAACTCAGTATATGTATTCTAACTAAACAGAATTTAATTTTTTTAGCTGTTCAATCCGTTTCACCAAATGCATAATCTTGTACATATAATTTCTTCTTGAGTATAACATAATGGAAAAATAATCAATTGTTTGATATTATGTTCTCAGTTTGATAAAGTGTGCTTTAGTTTAGGTGTAAAAAATCTGACATATTTTTTGAAAAAGAAGAAAATTACAATAACTTTTAAGATATTGCATTGTTTAAAAATATATGTAGATATATCTCATTTTTATAGGTATAACCAAAGAGACCGACTTAGAAATACTATCAAGAAGCGTAATTGTTTATTTCATAGAGTTGTTTATTTTTTTATTTTCTTTGTGCCCCCAATCCATTTTATAGTTATTATTTTTAATGTCTTATGGAA
>CP045906.1:9187971-9214251 GCA_013387185.1 Caligus rogercresseyi | reverse complement strand
AATAATAAGGTTGGCTTTACAGTGTAGTGACGATTGGAAAATTAACTTAATGAATATGTAATGTAATTGAATTGTTGATTCAAACTGAAGTTACATTGATATACAACAAACAAGCAAATAATATCCTTACATATTATCTAATAATTCAGATTTAAAACACTAAGTTATGCTCAAATCAATCGATTGTAATCGACATAGGGAGTAATTTTAAATAAAAGAAGAGAGCTCCCATTCCAGGTTAGAGTATCCTTGTTATATCCACACGGATTGAATTATATGGAACCGAATAGACAATAATGATATAATATATAGTGTTACGAATTGAAAAATATATATTGAGTTGGCGAGAACATCCTTTTTTCTGTTCCTTATATATAGAGCAAAGTCTATTTGTTCTTTTCTATACCACAGCTAAGCGTTAAAGTAAAGTACGCATGCAAGGAAGAAGTAAACAAAAAAAATTGGCCAAAATTTTGGTTATTTTCTTCAACGTTAGATGTCGCTAGTCCATGAAATCACGTCACAATCCTATTTAAAACGGTTTAAAAGGATTAAGTTTGATGATTTGAAATATATATCAAATCACTACAAAACGTCTCCAATTATAAATAATAAAAGGACTTTGTTATTATTTTCAAAGAACTCTAGCATCAAAGCAGCGCCCCTTACGGACTAAAGTAGAACTAAAACTTTGGCCAATTGCTTTTGGGAAAAAGAATAATTTTATGCTATGCATGCGCTACTTTACTTTAAAGCTTTACCCACAGCAAGGAGAAAATTTGCATTTGATAAAGATTATCAAATGATGATCAAGCCCCATTTAACCTTAGTTAATATTTGTGACAATTCAGGCAACTTTAAATATATCCCTTATGTTGTTCTCTCTTCTCTTCTTAACAAATAATATATTTTACTGCATAATTGCACCTAATAGGGCTAACTTCCTCCCTCTATCTTGTCAATTCACCTCTTCATGAATGACTCATCCCAAGGAGGAAATAAATATATAGAACTTATTAACACATTTGTTCTTCTGATCAGTGTGTGTGTACACCCCAGTTATAGCTTCAAAGTGTCATTATTAATATGGAAAGGTCTGTGCACACAGATGTGTAAGGAGGCTCTTGGTGGATTGATGAATCCCGCATATATGTGGAAAAGCAAATGAGATGTATATATGTGTACAAGTCAAGTAAGAAGAGAAAGAAAAGGGACATTTAATCCAGAAATTTATGTAAATAGAAAATAAATAAACATAGAAACGTATATTCAAGAGAGTAAAGAGTAAAAACTGTGTATCGATATCGGGTATAGATCATATAAAGTGGTGAAAAGGGAGCGCGATAGCCGTGTGCACTATGGCGTGCTCAACTCTCATTGTTGGGGGCGCATGTTCGAATCCCGAGAGGGGACGGTCATTTTGGTCTACCTCATTGACAAGATCTTAGATTTGATAGACTATTTTTTATTCTATAATGCTTATTTATATCCTGTTGGATACTGCAATTCTATCGAACCAAATAGGCAAAAAAAGAGTGATGAATATCAGGGTATTTATTTAGTTCTTCAGTTTTAAGGAAAGACAGCAATAGAAAAAAAGAAAAAAAAGAGTGAGTAATTATATTATAAAGTATTTCTCTCTCTCTTTCTATCGCTGTCTTTCTACAACAATGGAGAGCTGAAAAATGCCCCGATATTCAATGCATCTGTAGATTGCTTTGACACTCCATATTATCAATTATTATCTTTGATATATATATATATATATATATATATATATATTATATATATATATATATATATATATATATATATATATATATATAATATATATATATATATATATATATATATATATATAGATATATATAGATAGATATCCATTTGTGTTACCGTTTGTCAAATGCATATTAGACCTACCATGCATTGAATCTGCAAAGTACGAATTGCAGAATATCAAGGGGCTGCTGTACATCATAGATAAAATAGTTGCTGCAGGAAATCATTGTCTAATTTGTTTAATTTCATAATCACTCTGATTATCTGACATTGATAAAGCAAAGAAAAAAGTCTTAAGCAAATGAAAAAATCATGTCGACTATAATCTTTTTGTTACCTATGGCAAGATTTGAAAGGTTTCATGATGATAAAATATTATTCTATCTCTGTCCCCGCTACTTAAACAGACAAAAATATCGGAGGAGTATTAGTGTCTTGCATTTCTCTCATAAGCAAACTTTAATCTGCATCCGTCTGAAGGGCTGATGATTCATGTTTCTATAAGGCTTCTAGGACTGCATTATGAGTCATCAAGGACTCTCTCTCTCTCTCTGATTTATAAATCAAACAAGGCGACTCGTCAATCAATCTCGGAACGTTTTTTAGCATACAATGAAGGTAATAATTATATTTCTCGAATGCCAAAATTCATAAAAAAAGAAAGAAAACTTGTTAATAAGTTTATTCTTTATTTGATTTTATTCAGTTCCTACATAAGCTATTGCACGGAATCATTTCAAATCCTTTAAAAGTTGGACAATTACTAAAGTACTATTCATATAGCTACCGTTGGGTTAGCTAAACTTTATTTACATTTCAAAATATTCTGGATGATAGTTTTATCTTTTATGGACAATTAACTATTAGCCAACTTAATCATTTAGACAGTAAATTATTTAAAATGTGACTACGAGCCTCTCAATATCCTTAAAAGGAGTCAAATTAAATAAATAATTTCGGTATAACAAATTCCCCTAATAATAATAATCAAAAACGTATCCCCTGTATTCATTTATTATTTAATATAATATGAATAAATAAAAATTATCTGCGTTTCATATAAAATCCTCTTTCCCTTGTACTTTTTAAAGAGATATATCATGTGCTTGTTATGCAGTTGTATACCTTAGTGTCCGTTATTTTGCTTTATAAAAATAGACAGTTAACGAATTCTAGTTGTGATGACCAGATTCGCAATATCCTTCAAAAGGAATGAAAAGAAAAAATAATTTTGTATAAAAAAGACTAAAAAAGTAAAGAATAAATAGGTGCAAAAAGCGAATCCTCATTTGTTACAACCTGGATTATAAATTTAATTAGAATGAAGTAAAGTTATCTACAGTATTATGTAAATCCTATTTCCACTCTACTTTTTAACGATATCGATTGTATGCAGGTTATACAGTTATGTATGTATTATATATATATATATACTACGATTATATATATAATATCAGTTATCGTTCGTCATTCATTTAAGATTGAATCATTCGTCGTTTGTCAGTCTGAAAAGTAATGACATTTTTTTAAAAGGAAATTTTTTCCCACCAAAAAGAAAAATCATAGTCATTTTTTGCGCCAAATAGAACAACGAAGAATTTTTGTTGGCGGTCGTCAAAATTTTGTCGTTCGTCGTTCATCGTTCGCGAATGACGAACGATTGCAAATGAACGACAAATCAACAAGTATATATATATATATATATATATATATATATATATATGGGAAGTCATGAAATAGAAAAAAAATTGTTGAGTCTAGAGAAACACTTATTCAAACTACAAATAGTGGCAACGTGGTGGAGGACGTTATACGTCTATAAATAGGATTTTTGTACTCAAACATAGAAAATATTTTAGGAAACGTATTAGCTCTGTGGAAGAGTGCTCAACTCTCAATGTTGAAGACTCAGGTTCAGATCCCGAGTAGGGAAAGGCAGTTTTGATCAACCTCATTAAAACGATTTCTAGATTCGATATACTTATTTGTTCACGCTATAATATTATTCATTTCCACCCGGATGCAATTCTATCGAACCATATACCTAGGACACATATCGATCTTACAATAAAAACAAGGCATTGCTTTATCTCAATAGCTCTTAATTCATAAAGCAGGGTATTTGTTAAATGTTCATAAGCTTACCTGTAACCTTAACTTTTTATATTACATCTTTATCATTTTTGAATGACAGCAAAATAATAAATAGTAAAATAGTTGTTTTTGTTGCTTAAACTATTTTATCACAATAAACTGAATCAACATAAATATTCAAAGTTGATTTATAAAAATTAAAGAGTTTTATTATAACATATTCAAAACTATTTGGTCATATTTAGGATCCAAAATTCCATAAAAGATGCATGAAACATTGTACTCACGCTCAACAAATACACATATTTTTATCACAGAATCCATTAGTACTTGTATATGTATACATGATACACCTCTACATAAAAAAATCAAAGTTTGATGGTAGGTCCTTATCAAAAAGAACCTCAACACCCATATTTACGCATGCCAAAGCGTTATGCTTATTTGGTATTTCGTATCAATTGGAGGAAGAGACCTTGGACCACATTTTATAAACTCCTTCTATCTCTAATATACTTACATATTCAACTGTAGACGCATACTCATAATTCTTCCCCGTAATTCTTGTAGTGCAGCTTGTGATTAACCTTTTGACAGTGTGTTTTCCCTCTCCGGCTTCGCTCCATTGCTCCAAGTCAATTCCATCACGACTTTATTTCAAATGGAACAAAGAGCAATGCGCTTATATTTGATATACTTGTTTCCAGTTACTCAATTACCTTGAAAAGAGTTGCATAGGATTTTATAGTATTCAACATTATTCATTCTTTAATGAGAGAAGAAACTCCCAAAAACTATATTTAAACATTCTAATATAGAAATATTACTCATTGAAAAAGTTATATAAGGTGAAACCTATTTACAAATAAATATATTTTTTAAATAAATAAAAAAAGACACGTAAATTGCATGTTATTTCAATTATAACTTGTCTTACTATTTCAAATTAAATTGTCCAAGCACGACAAAATATTTTATTTAGATGAGGTCGTATGTATATTTGTTGAAGTAGTATGTTGCTGTGTCACAAACACATGTTATCATATTTTCACACTTAGATAAACGACTGTTGTTCGCACTCCTTAATTGTATTATTTTCAATCGATTTTAATTTTTGATGTATACATATATGAGGTCATTCAAACTCTCAATTAAATTAGTATGTTGTTAGATTATCTAAGCATGGGATCAAATGGTAATGACATAAATTCGAGTACATACTCAGTCTATGGAATCAATGAGTTGAATTGTGGACGCTCGAATGGTTTCACCAATATGAAGAGTGTGGAAAAAATGTGTTTTATAGTTTCTATATTGGAGACTCGTAGACGTGCTTCGAACAATATGAGTTCCGATTAATTTCCTTTAAGCCAGAAAAATATGCTCCTACTCATATGTTTGTTTATTGAAATCTGCCTTTTAACATTTTGTGGCTTTGCTCAAAGATGGTCCCCACTTTAACGGAACTTAATCCGGTATCCGCGGATAGCAATCTGCCGATGAGTCTTTATTATAGTTAAATGTACTAAAGCCAATGACCATTAATCTTATAAAGGCACTCCTCCACTGTCATATTTCTATTAGATATAGCTCCTTCAGTTAAAAAAATATGTGTTGATCCTTCTCAGCTTTTAAAAGATATAAATGCATCCATTTTTGTGTATACGCTACGAAGAAACCCTTTAAATTAAAGTGATTACAGATTGTGACCATTGGTAGGAGATGTGAAAGGTTAGTTTTTGAAGCATGAGAAGATCATTTTGTTTCTGTCATATTCGACTTTTTTAATATATAATGCAGCCAAATTTATAAATTTGATCATGGGAGTGCGATAGCTCAGTGCATAAAAGAATACGATAGCTTACAGCGTTAAAGCGTGTTCAACTCTCAATGTTGGGGGCGCAGGTTTGAATCCCAAAAGGGGATGGTCAGTTTGTGTCTACCTAATTGATAAGATCCAAGGTTCGATAGAATAATTTATACGCTAGTATGCTTATTTATATCCAGTCGGATACTGCAATTCTATCACACCAAAGAAGCAGCAAAAAAATCATTTGTTTTCTTTATGGGTTAGACAGTTATTCCATTCAAATGGTCTTTTAAAGTCTACCCTTGTGCATTAGTAGCAATTTTTAAAAATAAGGGCATGTCTATTTATTTTAAGACGAGTAATGGAAATTTTCTATCCCTGAACGATTGGTAATAAGTCCATGTGGAACTCTTAAAATCATTATTTTATGGGCAAGATCCATTCCACTTCAAAGAAGAAGGAGAGTAACATTTCTTGAATATCATCCTGGCATTCAACAATGTGTGTGTTTTTTTGGCATTTTGTTCAATCTTCTATGCCTTGTTGGCTTTGCCAAATGTGTAGAAGAAGAAAACAAGGAATTCATTTATTAGTACATAGATACACACAAACAAAAAATATTAATCCATATACGACATATATACGCCGCACTGTAAGAGTGTATTGTTTACGCTACGAAGGTAGCACAAAATGATTCTTCTAAGCGTAACTATCAAATGCTCCTCCGGATGTCATAAATCAAAAAAAGTGATATATATGTATATTTAGACATGCATTACTTCACTTTGTACTGATTTACTAAGACGATGATTTCATGTTAATATGTATGTACAATCTTGGTATCAAAATAGTGTCTGGAATAGTTGGCTTGAACCTACGTCACAGAGCTACTACATACATGGAACAGTAATCTTAGGTTACATATATTTTCCATGCCTTTGAAAATATTTGAAACTCTTTTACGGTGAATCTAATGCACGTGACGTCATATCTGAGCGAATATTTTTCATCCACGATATTCTTTACGATACGCTATATGATACTTTTTAATATGTGGGTTATATTAGCATATTTTTTGTAACAAATTTTACCCTCGTTTTGGTATATATATATATATATAAACTTCATAATACAAATACATATCATAATAGTGTTCAAAATTGCATATTTGCATATTACACGGGTTTTTGCTTCTCGAGCTTTTAAAGTCTTAGTTAGACACATATGTATTTTATGTGTATATATGTGTTTTTCGTAATTTTTTATTATCTAAACACAATTGACAATTTATATTTTCTTTTCTTTAACATTAAACAATTGATTGATATATCTGAATACATGAAAAATGGAATTGAATTCAAAAAGGAAAATAAGTGATTCTTACAAATCATAGCAATAAATAAAGATAGTGTATTCGACTCTCCATATTCCGAGGACGCAGGTTCGACTCCCGAGAGAGTTAATATGACTAATCTCATTAAAATGATCCTTGTGCAATAGACAAATTTAAGATATAGTTCTTATTTATATCAAATAAATACAACCAGGGGTGAGACTGAGCTGTAAGACTCTGGACCACCGTATCGGTAAAGCATTCAAGGAGTGTACGACGTGTCATTAAAACATGATTCAAAAGGAACTTGAAAATATAGAAACACACTTTTTTGTGCGGGACAATAAAGTATATTTCAAACCACATATTTTAAGATTAGAAGTTGATAAGTATATGAAGGACATAAAAATGCAGCGTATCCGCAAGAATTTTGAACCACTTTATCCTCTGGATACGACTCCATTAAATCAAATAGGTTAAAAGGCAAATCTCCTATTAATTAGCCATTATCCTTCAATATTTCTTATATTTATTTTAAGGATAAATTCATTGATTCAAATCTAGAGATCATTTTTTAAGTCTGCTTTTTCGCCTATATATCTAACCCTCACATTTCACCAATATATACTCACAGATCAAACGCATTCGCTTTCCGCTCTGCTTAACGGGTCAACCGGCTTTGACATCAGCTACTACCGTCACAACGGCCGCTTCGCTGTTAGTCGCATACATTCCTCCCTGGCCAAGCAGGCCGGCCTCAAAATCGGGGACCGACTCCACTACATCAACAACGTGAACGTATGCGACAAGGCTCTCCAACGCAACGACTTGATCTGTCTGATCGCCTCCATTCCTCATGAGGTCCAACTCCGGGTCTCACGGGCTCCAAGCAGTGGGATAGCTTTGCACCCTATCGAAATCACAGTAGAGGCAGGAAGCATCAAAGTATTTACTCATCTGCTTCTTCTTCTTCATCTTCCTCTGAGAGCATTCTTTTTCAAAAGAACACCCGGGTATAGCTAGCCGTTGTTCATCATTGTGTTGTCCTCTTTGTCCCACATGCAGCTACTCAAACAAGTGCATTCTGTCTTATTCCACTATCCATAACCTACGAAAAGAGTCCAATGAAGTAGATGTTTAAAAATTTAAAAAGAAGGAGTCCAATAATTCCATAAATCATCTATTTTGTAAAAAAAAATCAATATAAATTTTTAAATTCACATCTCCCATTTTCCCGAATTACTAAAGGAATACAAAATTTTAAGTAAATACATATTGATTTTTGACCATTGAGAGACTTTGTAACGTTTTTTTGCTGACTCAGAAATGAGATGAAAATTCATTTTATTATTTAATGTTGTTGTTAGTCTTTCTTTCCTTTCTGATTCTTTTGGTTCACTATACAATCTTATGAAATATAAAAGCTTTACGATAATTGCTGATTTTTCTATGCTTTGCGTATATATTTTTTTGTGTTTTACCTGCAATACGTATAGAACATGTTCCAAGCAAATAGATGGACTTCTTTGCTAAGCATATTTCTATTCTCTATATCTCAACATCTAAAGCAATAGACCATGCATTTTGTTTCCCCACCAGGCTACCAAAAGACTTCCTCCCCCGTCCCACAACTCCGTCGAGCCCGACTCTGTCTCCTCAAAATGCGTCCCGGCGAAAATAAATTCGGGTTTACGCTCCTCACAGATAAGCGCACTGACACCCAGCACATTGGGAACGTGTACCCGGGCTCACCGCGTATCGATCCGGCGTCAAACCACAGGACCGGATCATTGAGGTCAATGGGGTAAACGTAGAAAATCTTGAACATAAGGCCATTGTGAGCCTGGTCAATAAGTCGGGGCCCAAGTCTGTGAGGCTCCTACTGGTCGATGGAAAGACCTATGATTACTTCCTCAGGCAGGAGATCAAAATTCACGGGGCTATGAAGGATCTCTGGGTTGTCAAGGAGGTACAGGATCACTCGGAGTAGGAAGTGCATTGAACCAAATTCTATACTTATGTACTTCTATATGCATTCAGTCTTCGTTATATTTTATCGTTATTGTTCCATATGTGTTGTTCCACTTGTGTAGGACTCCTCAAAAGCCACGAACGCAATACATTAGTCCTCGTAGTATAATATCGTTAACTCATAATACCTGCTCGCATTTGATACTTCATGAGACAAAAATCCAAGAGCAAAACGCCTATGATGGAACTGACTACTTATCCTTTCTTACTGTCTCCATTTGTTCCAACCCTCTCTTATCCTTCGTATATACAACCCTGCTTGCTGATGTTACATAGACTTCAAAAGCTCTTAGTCCAGAATGTTTGTCTGCGATAGATCGCCGTTTTCATCATTATTATTACCATTAGATGTATATTACGATCCGTTCTTCATTGAATATTTTGTTCCTATGACTGTCTGTGGTGTTCCAATACTTCCATTCTACCATATTTAACCAATGCAGCTCTAATCAAAGTCAAGAACGTTTTTAATATATAGAGCCCGTCATTCTCTCTCCCATTATGAATGTTGTTACATATCCGTTTCGATCCGTTTTCAGCTCAATATTTTATGACAAAATCTGTCTATTACGTTCCGATATTCCATTTCTCGTCCGTTATATTCAACCCATATGTTTCCATTCAATATATAGGTATTTTTAATGTGTATATGTATATGCCTTATATAATTTAAGGCAAACAATCGTTATTATTATTACGTTCTACGTTAAAAACAACTCGATATGAGTCTATATGAAAATATGTGGTTATATATAATATTTATAAAAAGCGTATTGAACCTAACTGGTCTCATATTAATCGAAACATTGAATAATTAAACGTTCTTATTATTATACAATGAACGCACTTATATCTCTTTTCATATTTACGTTTAAATTTGTTCATTTGACTGTATATTTTACTAGTGATACACGTGTTTGCTTCTATAACTAACACGATAGCGACTCTTAATGACATCATATATAATATATGTATATATTTCAAATTTTCTGATTTTAATACACTTTACATAATTTTTAAAATCAAAACTTGAGGCAATAGTCTTCACATGTTTTTCAAAATTGTACCATCAATTACCAGTTATGTGGACCTCTATGAAATATAATCTGTAAATTAATATATGATTTGACCGTGAGCTTAAATAGAACATCAATTTTTAAGTGAATAAACATATTCGCACTCTTTTGTTGTTGTTGAATGACTATTTTTGGTATTGGTCAAATGTTGCAATCATTGTTTTTAAATATAACGAATTATCTTTGATGTTACTCATATTCCTATTGTCTGTCCAAATAGAACCACATCACTAAATATGTCTAGACTCTTTTTTAACAGTTGTTTTTTACTCTATAGCAGTCCTTCCACTCACCAACAAAAATTGATCATTTAATCCCTCTTACAATATATCTAACAGAAAAATTATATATAAAAAGCCTCGTGAGTCTTATTTATTGTTCAGTAATACTGCTTCATTACAAGATTGTGAGTCTTCATTATGGCTTTTCCCGACCAAGTGTACTTATTTCTTGTTGTAATTTTTACAACTAACCTAAACAAATATAACATTTATTTTTTTAATAGTATTAAGCTCGTACTATCTTATTCAGTAAAAAATGTCATCTCAATAAGCTATAAGCCACATGTTGTAATCTTATTATTGTTTCGTAAGTTCAATTGTAAAATAAATGTACGTCTTCATTCATTTACTTTGGCCTCTTGCTTTGATATTCATAAATAAAGAAGTTTGATTTAGAGGTTCCTTGTACTACACTTGCTACATATTCATGGGTGTCTTTATACTAGTGTTGTCCATCGGGCGCGATTTTCAAGCCCGAGCCGCCCGAAAGACTAATAATTGAGCCCGAGCCCGATAGTTTGATATGCGCCCGACTTGCGCCCGCCCAACCTTTGGAAAATAATTAATAGAAGAAAGAAATTCAATTCAACAGATCCGAGAAAGTGAGGACGTTTTTTTTTAGAAAGAGCTCCGGGAAAAAAAAAAGTGATGACGTTTTTTTTAGAAAGAGGTCCGAGGGAAAAAAAAGTTAAGACTTGTTTTGAAAGACATTTAATTAAATATGTACAAAATGAAAAAACCGCCCGCATAGCCCGCCCGACTTTTATAATTTTGCGCCCGATACCCGATGGACAACACTACTTTATACCCATGATAGAAATGCTTTTCAAATGTCCTGTCCCTAATCCCAAAAGATGATGATACCCTTTCCTATTCCTCAACGAAGTTACTCATATCTTCTCCCCTTTTTTCTCCCACTCTTCTTGCTCTGATAGAGAACCCTGGACCCTCTGAGTCATCTCCGGCTCCCGGTAAAATCCGGAGTTGCCACATTATCAAAAACGAGCCATCAGAGTCGTTCGGCTTCTCCATCAGACCGTGAAGAAGGAAAATACCAAAGTCATCAAGGAAATCAGTCCGGACGGACCGGCCGAGCGAGCGGGTCTTCACCTGGACGACATTGTGCTAGCCGTGAATGGAGAGGACGTCATTGAGGAGAATCACAAGGCTGTCGTGGAGCGAATCGTCTCTCGAAGCCTGGACACCACGCTTCTCGTCACGGACAAAGATACCTTTAATCAGTGCAGAGAGCATGATATTCCCTTTCTACCCAGTACTGAGTCATTTAAAGTAAGAAAAAAACCTTTTAACAGCTTAAAGAATACATATATACCAAGTGTAAAAAAAATATGTGAGCTTTCTTATTATTCAATCACTCACATGAGTGAATTATTTCTGTGAAACAAAAACTATAGTCTTAACGTTCACAATAAAGTTTCGATCGTTTTCCAATTACTTTTTCAAACAATAAAGTGACAAGGGATGCATTTTAACTTTGATGCAGCTTGCTAAACTCTTTTCGTCGAGAGAACTGGTTTGACTCCTCCAAAAGATCCAAAGTGATCCACGTAAGGATTTTTTAAGTTGATATGCCGATAGTGAGCTGATCTCGCTTAAATTCATTGATGTGACAAAGGAAATAGCTTAACATCAAAACTGACAAAGGAGTGGCTCAAAAACAAAGTTCACGGCTGGCCGACTGAATCTGTCCTTCCTCATAAGAAGCACACATTATTACTCACCAAAAAAATATTATTTTGATGTGCATGAATTGTCCAATAGCTCAATAGCTCGTCATTCGAATTGGGTCACACTTTTGGCTGTTTTCTATTTGCATTGGTGTGTCCCGACGACTAAAATAATCACAAAAATTAGCTGCAGAGTGATTCTATTCCGCCTAGAAGCAGTGGATGCTTCTATTCTGGTTACACCTTAGTTTAATTTATTTGGCACATTTAGAAAAATGTTGTTGCAATTGGCAAAATATGTCCAATTATGTCCAAAAGCGCATTCTTGCAATAAAAAAAGTAAAGTGTCCATATTTTTTGTTACACTGTATAAATACGTAGATTTAACCGTTTTATGACTATATATATATATATATATATAGGGAAACGACCGGGTCCGGCTTTTTTTAGTGTCCCGGTCCGGTGTCTAAAAATCCGGGCTGGGATTTTTTGGAAATTATTTTCTAAAAAACGTCATCACTTTCAGAATGACGAAGGAACGAAAATATACTGAAGTCCCGGCCCAGTTTTGGCCCGGCTTGAAAAATTTAAGTCCTGGCGCGGTCTCGGCGAAAAAAAGTGTGTCCGGGTTTTCATATATATATATATATATAACAGACTGAAAAAATTATAATGAAAATTGGTTTTGAAGACAATATATAGAGTTAACGTTACATGATACGATAAAACTTGGGTTTATAATAACTATGAGAGGCTGCAAAATATTATTTTATCCATCCAGCCTCTTGTTTGTCTTCTGGTAGAATGAATGACAAAAAATAGTATATTTTATAAAGTAAAAAAATTGTCTTTAATATTTAAAAAGATATGTTAAGAGAAGTTAAAGCATTTGGGTCACTTGGGTATCTTTTTAAGTATTAAAAACATTGGTCGTTCCATAGTTTTATACAGTTTATATGAACTATTGCGTAATTGAGGTATTTCTGTTGTGTTTATATAATGTGAAGAATCCGAGCCAATATATTTGTTTCAATAAATCGGATGTATCATAGAGTATACGGGTTAGAAATTATTTCTAAGAGTGAAAATAGAGTAAATACGTTCCTCTTATCTTTATATCAATGCTTTACATAAATCCTCTTACATTTGGCTTCCTTTTTAGCCTTGAACATCATGGTGTAATACCTTATAATAAGTAGAACAGTGCATTTTCTGAGATTCAAGTATTGTTTTGATGACAAAAAATATTTCCAAAATGGCATCCCTACTGAATGGAGAATGAGGTAAAGAATGTAGTTTTTGACAATAAAAAATAGATAATCCTTCCATAAATGTCCAGGATGTCACCTCATGTTTCTAAAGCGTTAAAGTAAAGTGGCGCATGCAAGGAAAAAGTAAAACAAAAAAAATGGGCCAAAATTTTGGTAATTTCCTTTAACGTTAGATGTCGTTGTCCATGAAATTACGTCACAATCCTATATAAAACCGGTTTAAAAGGATTAAATTTGATGATTTGAAATATACAAATCACAACAAGATAAAAATGTCTCCAAATATAAATAATAAAAGGACTTGTTATTATTTTCAAAGAGCTCTAGCATAAAAGCGCCCCTTACAGACTAAAGAAGAACTAATATTTGTCCAATATTTTTGGGGGAAAAAAGGAAGAATTTTATGTTATGCATGCGCTACTTACTTTAACGCTTTACATGTTTCGATACATAGAACACTATTGTTCTTTTTGTTTACAATGACATCACTGGATATTTGGTTATTTTTCCTACTTCTGAATCCTTGAAATATAGACATAAATGCTTAGGGAATAACATAAATTAAATATTTGTCTTCATTAAACATATGACATTGTTTATTTTCGTCATAAACTTACAGAAGACGGCTTACATAAGGGAGTTTTTGGGGTTGTTTATATATTTTTATGTCCATTTTTATGGAATCTATAGCTATTATTAAATCAGTCATTATTGAGGTCAATGATGTTCTCCAAACCAACTTCTTTTATTTGAAGCCATGATAGTCACAAAAATATCATAAATGAAACAAACTCAAATAAAGCCAAATCTTTTAGACTCTCCAAATGCCTATTCATATATAAAACAATTGTTCAGTTTGTATATTAGGTATATATAAAATATATTGATATGCATAATATATATATATACACTTGTTTCATTAAACAAAACACAGATAATCATCACTCAAAGAGGCCCCAAATGACGAGGCCTAATGTTTGTTAAACAGCTGACTCATGTTCACACCTACAGCCCATCCTAAGGAATTACTAATAATATATTATATTGAATATTTATCGAGACCGAGGATACTTCATTAGGAGAACGAGATATGTACATATGTACACAAGTATGTGTAGGTAACAACGTTACTCTTACTTCAAAATGAACCAGACCATTAACTATTTCCGTTTATTTTATGCATGAGACGTCATGATTGGACGTCTATTGTATAAATATAAATAAAGACTATATATATATATAAATACAGAAAAAAGTGAGCCCTTGTAATGAGAAAAAATAATAAATAAATTCTGCTATTATGTTTAGGTGTAAAGTTATATATATTGAAGTATTTGTATGAACGCTTATAAATGACATGGTTATAGATTGAAGCGAATGGATATATGGTTTTTCTAAGACTTTATTGATATAGAGATATTACATAAAAAATATATAAATAAACATTTTAGTTTAAAATTAAATTTCTAATCTAAAATCTAGCAAACACTATATACAAAAATGATTATTGAAAAAAACATTAAGGAAAACAATATTGTAATCAAAAATACAGATAAAATAAACAATGTCGCAAATATGTATATATGTTACTTTAAAAAAATATTATATCTATATAATAATGTATTCACATATTTATTAATAACAATGTTAAAAAAACAATATCTAACTGAACAATGAGTGTTTTTTACATTACAAATCTCAACAACTAAAAAGTTAAGGAGTTTTTTATTTATTTTATTGTATCTATTATATTTTACGATTTTTGGTAGGCTACCGTATACTTTTAGGGGATTTAATATTTTAAATAAAGCTTTTATATACATATGAATAAGTCCAAAGGCAATAATACTACAAAGTTGCTACGTTTTTGTCAACATATTTATTTTTAGGGCCTGTTATTTTTATTGTTGAGTAGCAATAACCGTCTATAATATATATTTGTAGCGCCTGCAGAGAGCAAAAAAAAAAAGATGTTACATCTTACTAACAGTTGTCGAATCAAGGTTAATTAATTCGACCTCTGGAGAACTAAGGAAGATACTCCCTACAGAACATGTGGTGGGATACACGACACAAAACATGTTATTAAACACACCTCATTAAATAACAAACAACAAGGCCGTTATATCAACTGTTGGGTAAATTTGTATTTGATTAAATTGCTTTCCTGGGTTCATTAAGGGCGGAAGGTAACTTGTGTATGCTTATTGCAAAACGATGTAAAAAGAAACTCAACCCTTTTTATGAATCAATAATTTTTAACATACTGACTTTTTGGGTAAATTATCATTTTAAGGTGGTACAACAATTATAAGCTCAGACATGTCTTAACCAAGTACTTACTGTTCACAAAACAGTTGATTAATGCGTTATTAATAGGAGGCCTTGATTTAAATAAAATATATATATATATATATACATACATTTCATCACTTTGAATTATATTTAGGTTGGAATAAGCTTTAAACTATTGGGATTTTAAACATGCTTAGAAGTAATAGTATATTTATACAATAGAATCATTTAGAAAACAATTTTTTTGTTATTTGATGTGTATTTAGATAGCACATAATTTTCCATACACACCTTAATAAAATGTATTACATTAGATCTACATTGCTCTACTATCTTAAAATGATTTTGACTAGGACTTCAGAGCGGTTTTTGTTGAAAATTTCTCCAAAAGTATATTTCTTTGAAGAGTTATTTAAAAATCAAGAAGAATTGAAGAGTCTCTCAAACAAATTAAATTATAGTCATTCCAAATTGTAAAAAAAATGAACACTTATGATTTATGATGACGTCATTAAATTTGTTTATTTTTAACTTTCATCTCTACAACTTATATATATATATCCTAAATAATGTCTCCAGACAAATTGTGTGATCAATAAAACTCATATATATATCAAAGGTAATTATAAACTTAATTATCTTTCAAACATAATGCCTATATTTTTTTCGATATAACCGGATTAAACATGCTTATTTATTTTTGCGTTAAACAATGAGAAAAAAATAAAATTGAACATAAGTTTTTTTGTTTTTATTAGTAAGCAAATACTTATTGACTGGCTATAGTAACGATTTGAATAATAATCCTTGAATATATAGAACCAATTCGCTAGCCATGCAAATACATATAATACAAACCATGTCGAAGCTCTCCAAGCTTCTCATAGTATTATTTCATCTTTGATTTTATTCGATGCCGGATTCATACTTAGTTAGAGCTCATATTTATCGAATAAGACGCATATACGGTTCCATCGTATATACATAGGTACATACGGTGCAACATATGCATGCGGATGTGAATACATATGAACACTTATCGAACATACCTAATCAAACACATTAGATCGATCGAAAGAACATAAGCCTTTGTGCTTTTAATATGCGCTGTAGATATACATATATATACCCATGCGAGTAGAATGTAAGACACTTGTTGTAGTATACAATAGCATCATATAGTCCGTATAGTAATAATAATATATACATATGTGATACGCACATTTGTACAAATGACGGATGCATTATCTATATGTAGATATATGTGATATTCATCAAAGCACACCTCAGTAAATTATTATCAACTAAGCGTTAATGGAGTGTTTTCCTGGTAGGCTTAAGTATCTATACAATGGATATCGAGGTAGCGAGGGGATCATTGAAGTTATTCATCTTTAAAATAATGATTGTTTAAATGTTTTTGTTACGGGCTCTTGGGAATAGTTAGCAATAGGATCTTATTCATTTAGGATGATATATACTGAGACCTAGAGATCTTCTGTATGTATTGCGGTCTATTGCTTTGTATGGATGCTTATAGAGAAAAATGAATAGATACATGTTTTTAATTCCACAATAGTCCATTAAATTGTATAGTTTTGAGCAAAATGTATATTTTCCCACCAAAAAGTAGATATACCAAAGAATTCTTGAGCTGTTCTGCACTCCTATGTCTCTTATTATTTAAATTAACTATCTATATGAGGCTGAAATCTATCTATGCCTCTCAAGAGTCTTTATTTATATTTTCATTTAAAAATAACTATTTTTTTATCATCATATACATTTTTCTTAAAACTTAATTTATTGTGAAGGATGTCCATAATATTATTAGTCACATTCACTTCCTCATAGAACATTCATGGTTAGAACCCATCAACACCCTCGTCTCAAGGATGTTTCACCCAATAATATACTTTAAAAGCCCTAAAACAAAGAGTCTCGTCCTTTTATAAATGACTACCACCAGTCCATTGTCCAGATAGACCCCTAAAGGCTAGAACATTGTAAGACTCCCAATGATCCTCTTATCATAGAAGTGTGAAAAACCTTTTTTAACAAATTAATTATTCATTATTTTTAAAGTGCTACTATTTCTTTAGACTTATGATTTGTAAACTAAGAACCCCTTCTTCCTCACTTAGGCCAAGCCGCAAGATTCCCATGTTCACTCTTTACAGACGGTAGACTGTTTTTGTTATGTTATCATGAGGGTTTCAGAGGCCATATATTAGATTTTTTGTGTGTGTTCTCAAAGAAGTAGGATCTGATTTCAAAGAGGACTTTAAGTCAAATGACTGCCTTAGCCCTCTAGGAAGACTTTTAAAATGAAGTGTAATGAGTGTGTGCAATTATCGTTTGCTGTAAAATATTTTATTTGGATAGTTTATGGGAATCTGACTACTGCTGCTGCTCCATGGGAAACTTATGGGAATGTAGAGAGTGAGAAGAAAAAAGTACTTCATGCAGTTTTTTGTACTCATGGAATGTTGTTAGGGAAATAGTTTTTGTGAGATTGTGTGGCTCTTCAAGCCGAAACAGAGCCTCGGGCGGACTTGCTTAATAAAACAAATATGCTTGAAATGGAATGAAATTAAAATTAACATATTTTAACAGAGTACTTTGTTGGTAAATCAAGCTAGCAAGGACTAAGAGTAGTATGTAGTAATAGCTAAGAAAACTATGTATGATACATAGAGGTTTTTTTGAGTTTGATTTAATTTTGATAATAGCTAATTTTGGAACAGCATATATAACTAGTCATTTGCAATTAAAATATACGTATAGAAGGTCCGGTGATATTTTATTATCGTTTTTTTTACTGAAATTAAATTATTTATTAAATTGTAATGATATTATTTTTGTAGTTCGTAAATATTATTATTTACTTCCGCTTATAAGGTAACATTAATAAATTATGGATTATTTTCGTGACATAACTACATAGATACAAATCAGTGATAGATTAGATCGAGTAATTTTACAAGGAGTAAAGTAGCGTTTATAAACTATGGATTTTATTCTTGTCATAATCTAGAACTAGATAAAAAATGAGTGTATAAATTAGATCGAGCAATTTTACGTAATTACACTTTGCTATTACCAATATCTTGATTTGTCTATTGCTAAAACACTTATGACTCATCAAATCATGTAGTATGGTAACTAAGAGTTCTTAATAAATTTTGAAATATACAGATCAATTAGGCATAGTTTTTTTCTTTTATAATTTTTATGATCGACAAATAATTTCAAATTATTCAAAGTCAGTTTAAAAGCAATGTTAACTTATTTGCCAACCCTAATTAACCTAAACGGTACTTTTATCATATGTTATAGTCTTACGGGATGTTATTTGATAATGGTATAATCATATTATATATATTTAATAAATGGTTTCAAAAATAAGATTAATCATACTAATAAAATGCAAATTTAGCATTGAGTCAACAAACCAAAACGATTTATCTGATATTTTTCAATCAACACGTAATAATGTCATGGTTGCTATTATCCAATATATATATAATATATATATATATATTACGTTGTTGCCTATTAATCAATCTAAGTCGTCTTATTTTATATATTATATATTATTTTTTTTTTGGGGGGGGGGTTCTTATCAGAAAAGTTTACATTATTATACGATTATAGGCCTCCCTTTTCCCCCTTCAAGCAAAAAAGTCATATGAGAAGTTGATAAGAAATCCTCATTAACTCAGCCTTCCAATGAATGGAAGATTTTTTTTACGTTGACGCTTATTTTATAAACTAAATTAATTATCCAAAATGGGAGTGGAAATTGACTAATACCATGGGATTACTTACTTCTTATTTCTTGTGCAGAATTGGAATATTTGAAAATTATTTATGACGTTTATTTTTATATAAAATTAATTTTCAAAAGCGAAATGTGTTATTAATACCAAATAATTACCTTTTATTTGCAAAGGAATAAAGATATATTACCCGTGTTATTTGACAAATTAAAAAACAAATATTTTTTGTCTTTAGTTTGATAGAATTGCATGGATATAGATAAGCAATCAAGTGTGTGTCAATCAGTCTGTGAACCTAGGATCTTATCAATGAGTTGACAAAAATATACCTTACCCTCTCGGGATTCGAACCTGCACCCTCAACATTAAGAGTTGAACAAACTCAAACACACTAGCTATCGAAATTAGTTCTTTAAAATTCCATCCGACTTCATATAAAATAAGAATTATAGAGTTAAAATTACATTTTTTTAAATATTTATATATTAAAATTCTTTATTTGTAAGTATAGCGGACATTTTACCATTATATTATTTGCTGTTAATGTGTATTGATGCATTTTTTTCTTCATACAAACTTATATTTGAAACATATCAACATCATTAAGGATTCAAATTTGTCTATCAAGATTACAACATTTATTTCATAGTAGATATACTAAAACTCACAACGTCTGATTACTTCTTTGATAGTTTATTTTTATTATTAAAAAAATGTAATAAAATTGCACTAATTCGTTTTATTTCCATGTAAAAAGCCCCCATTACATAGAAATAGACTGTGTTCTGATCCGTTAATAATCATTTTTAATGAATGCGCCGTTAAATGATTTGTTACAATAAAAGTGCATGTTTGATTAAGTCTTGAACATCACTCTTCCTTACTTATATAACTTACCATCCTATTACTATTTTTACCCCATATTTTATGACGATGGTCATTCTGAAACCATAAAAACGTAATAAGGATGTTTGGTCAAAGGGAATCCCAGAGTATTCATGAACAATAGATTTCTGCGTAATGTGTTTGCAATTGTGGTTATACCTGGAGGAATCCCTACTGGCTCTTCATTGTTTCTGTTGAAACAAGAAGTGATGATGACATTTAAAAGACTACTGCCCCTGGCTTGAACATCATCTAATGATCCTCCTTTATAGTCATAGCTTTATGAAAAATCAATGTTTTGTACAAGTACAAGAAACTGGCATGTTACACCAAAAATAATAATAAAACTGCTATATTATTGATATGGAAAAAGTGTTCTTTTTATGACGTAATTGGGGAAATAAAAGGAGAGATAATAATAACAAAACATTAAGTATTAAGTATCCTTCACTCACGGCTATTGAAGAAGTATTCTTAGAGGGGGGATATAGAGAGAAGAATGACATCCTGAAAAGTACTAATGGTATTTCGTCATGGGCCTCCATCCATGTTATTTAAGAATCCTTTTAATTGATCATTCTATTCATCTATTTTTTTTCCTCATCAGCAAGGCCTTTATTTATCTAAGTGACAAAAAGTAACATACTAAATAAATAGTAAAATAGGAAAATTGTGCTTTTTACAATAAAACATAAATAAACATTCTAGTTTATAATTAGTATTTCCATTAATTATAAAAAGCATCTACTCAAATCAAGATAAAAGGAATGTTCATCACATATATGTCGATAATGTATCGTCATTCCGAGAATCGTACGTAGAAAAATAAATGTAACAGTGTTAATAAATGATAAACATTTTAAGAGGTGCAACTTTTTCTTCGCATTTTTTAAATTAAATTGTGTTTTCAGATAAAGAATAACCTCTTGACAACAGACTTAACTCTATTTTCTTAAACATAAAAAATGGCAGATGAAAGAACTTTATTTATATAAACACATATATATAAAAGAGCCAGGTTTCTTCTAAAATTCCCTAAATAGTGATCATACCTGGAATAAGTTTCTTTTGCGTCTTATTGTTTAAAAATGTACGAAAAAATGCAAACAGTTTTGCTATATTCTTCGGTTATATTTATTTTACTATAAGAAAGCTGTAATATATAAGGATAGTACTAAAATTAACAGAAGCAAAACATAAAAAATGAAAAAGAAATGGGACAATTGTGCTTAAATATAAATAAAAAATAGTTTAATTACATTTGAGTAAAATACTTTGGAATATGAATCAACTCATTCTTCATAGGAACATCGTGCTTGTTTCAAATAAACGTATGTAGCATCAAGTCTTGCAATGCCCATAAAAGACATAATTATGAAAACCCTTGAGTTTAATTATATTTCAAAAAACATTAGATTTGTTATTGGTTAAAATACAACATACATAAAGTGGTAGTAATTCTAGAATAACATAGAGGTGGATGATATTATTCCTTTCCATTCCTTTACTCTCCTTATTTGTTGACATGATATTTCAAATATATATATATATATATATATATACTTTATATTTTTTAGGCATTCTTGATTTATTGTGTTGCTTTAATCTCTCCCCTTTATCACTCAAGACATTGTTCAACCAATGCATTACTTAAAATGAAGCATGTGCACATCTTTACAAAAATACGAAAGCATTTGCTAGCCTATGAAAGCTGTTCTACATTTTTTTTATTTTTGTAACTTTTCGATTAAGTCGCTGGTAAATGCACTTTAAAACATTTAATCATCCTTTAAAAACCCCGTTTGTTTGTTTTTTACTTTATTGATATTTTGTGTAATTGCATATGAATACATATATTAATAAACATTTTAGTTTAAAGTTATTACACAAAGTAAAAGTCATCTCACATAATAACAAAAATAAAATGACAACAGTAAAACATTTCACAAAAAAAAAACAACAAAAATAGTCAAAACAATAAATATCATAATTTTCTATAAAAACGTAAAAACATTCCGAGGTCCTTCGCTGCATTCACATAGCAGGATGGGTAGAACTTCACCACCTCTCCAGCAAGCTTCCGCCGCTCTCCCGAAACCCCGTTAAAAATATATCTAGCTGCAATAGTTGGTATCCTTAGCTTTATTATTTCATTAACAATAATATGTATATAAAGGAAACGAAGGGGCAAAGAAATATTGTTTCTTTGGATGATAGTAAGAAGATAAGAACCGGTTGATATGCTACAATGTTACCAACAGAAATAGTTGCTCATCATCTATGGCTAAATAAATTAATCCACAACTTTAGGACCCAATGTCGCATTTTCGGAAGCTTTTTGTCATTAATGGAAGGGTTAATATGAAAATATTATATTGTTTATATTATATACATATTTTATAGTTTGTTGTTGTGATTCAGCTTGTCAGTTGTTGATAAATGGTAAAATTTAGAGGAATATATCTATTTTCATTGCTTATGAAGTAAAAATAGCTAGAAACAGAAAAAGACGTTTTTCTCCTCTTTTTAATTTTTCCTCAAGGATCATTTTAAGTAAATACATCACATACATATTTCATTATGAATGAAAAAACGAAAGTTTTAGTTTTCATATAATTTCATCTAAATGTATGCTTATAATGATATATTTACTTAAGTTTGAACTATGGCAAAAGTTGTGTTTATATTCTTCGAGAAGGTCTCTATAACAACAAATGATGCATAGAATCAAATAGGATGGAGAAATACCACACTATTTGTAAATTATATAAATAGAAAATTGTGCTTTAATATTTTACAAGCTTAAGTACCGGCGTTTGCCCGGGTGACCAGTGACGTCATTTTGGGTTTTGGCAATGTTTTATGGGGTGGTCTATAATTTTTATTTTATGATAAAGTTGATAGAATGCCTCCTTCATGGTGAAATAGGCACTTTGATTTATTTTTTGGCCTCTAGTGACGTCATCAGGTATGGATAATGACCAAGACCCACTGGAGGACACTCCTTGGGTCCTAAAGAAGGTCCGTGCCAATTTTCATTTAAAACGGTCCAGTAGTTTGGCCGTAGATAGCGGACAAACAAACACACAAACACACACACAGTCTCTTTTATATATTAGATAAATAGAAAATTGTGCTTTATATTAAAAAACCAAAATTAACTATTGGATTAAATGTCTTTTATCTTTTGAATAATTTGAAACCGTTCTCCATATACAGATATATAAACTCCGTTATATTAGCCTATACATATAAGATAGGCAATCTTTATCAAATGGCTTCCTTTAACAAAGCATTATCATTTAAGATGTCCTAATATCAAAACATAGAATGGCTTCAATGTGTCTTTAATCAATTGTGCATCATTACATGTCTCCTCATCCAACAATTGAAATATACATAAATAAATAGCACATAGTCATAGTTGATGTTTATAATTTTGTTGTCGGTTGACATTCTTATTTCATTCATAGGAAAAGGAGGATTCTTGTAAATATATCATTTCTTATTGATATTACAAAAATAAAAGCATTAAGTAACAATTTATTTTTGTATATAATATATTGAAATACATTTGAACATACAGGGTGCGTGTACAAAATCTGCCGCATATTAAAGACATCATGACTTCATAAGCTGATATCTATCTGATCTGCCTATTGATATTGTAAAAAATCTAAATATAATTTATCAATTTAATTTTGTATATAATAAATTGAAATACTTTTTACAACATTTGAACATAGAGGGTGCGTGTACAAAATCTGTCGAATTTTAAAGACATAATTACTTTCATAAACTGAATCTGATCTGTCTTTTGATATTGCAAAATGTAAAAAAAATATTTATCAATTTATTTTATATAAAATAATTGAAATACTTTTAACAACATTTGAACATACAGGGTGCCTGTATAAATCTGTCACATGTTATAGACATCATTACTTCATAAACTTATATTTGATCTATCTGTTTTTTATTTCTATGTCATCCTCTCCTTCAATTTGTATTATATACATGTTCTAGAAACAAACACAAATGCCTGAATAGCTTTGTTTATCAATGGATGACTTCTTGAGTTCTTCTTGCTCACGTTTACAGTTTCTTAATCAAGTTTTGTGAATGCATGTGCAGTAAAGTCATTTATAGAAAGGGACTTTTCGGCATTGGTTAGGCAAACAGATGGTCAGTAGAGGAACGTCTTGACCTTCCTACCTTTGTATAAAGATGCTAGTTATAAAAGTATTCCCTACTATGATGCTAAAAGATATATGTATTCATTAATGTTTCCTTCTTTTTGCATATTTTATTGTGTATTTTCTGGTTAGAGGTAAGAAATACCAGAGCAGTTATAGAAATATTTATTGAACATAAAATGAAGTCCTGATTTTTTAAATTAAATAATTTTTATTTAAAATTGAATATATTTCAAATGCAACTAACATTCTTATGAAACAATCTAGAAGAATATATAAGGTACTTTGTAGTCTCTTATGTGTAATCTTCATCTTATACACGACTTCAAAACGCTTTTGTTGAGGATTGAAGTAGTAAAAAGCTATTCATGATATATATATTTACAACGATATTATTAAAAAGTAAAATATGTGATATTTCAACCCGGAAAATTTGTATTTATAATATCCTCAATTCTAAAAGATATAAATTTAAAGATATGGTGATCACAATTGGTTTTTAATTACATTTAAGCATGCTGATAACTCAATAAACATACATAAGTTGACATACAAACTGACTTTCAAAATGAAAAAGTATGTTTTTTAAGTTAAGAGAATTAATTGCTGTTTAACATAAAAAAACTACATTCGTTACAAATAATGAAGCGATATTATAAAGCAATGCAATTATTTATAAAGCCAATGAACATTACCCAACAAAGAGGTATATTTGATACTACAGCAGGATTGATCTTAAGTATAATACAATCTTATATTTATCACCATATCTTCAATTTTTTAACATTTTATCGATTTAAGGATGCGTAGATCTTCATCCTCTTCTTGCATTGATTGATATCTTTCATATGAGGTGATGGGACTGTGGATTAAGTGGTCTGAGCTTATTGGCTCTTCCATGCAGATATTGCATATTCCGTCTATATTTTTCCATTCACTTATATGAGCCAAAAATGATCCGTGGCCCGTATAAGCTTGAAAAGAAGACTCCATGTTTTGGCGCGACAGTTTATTAGTCAAAAAAGTGTGTATCTATATATAGTTTGTCCTTAATATTACATACAAAACTTTGTGATTTAGTTCATGAAAACACTAGACATCCAATACATTATTGAGCCTTTATTTATAATGTTTTAGGCACTCCTAAAGAAAATGCGGACCAAAAGGTTTTGTTGACTTTAAATTTAGAACGTCCATGGTAAAGGTTGCGTGAGTTATTGTATTAATATTTACCGCATATTTTAATGAATTGCATTAGTATGGTAATGGGTTTTTTAATTATTTGTATATAATTTTCCATATAAATAAAAAGTATGACTAGATCTCTTCTTAAGAACCTACCCATATTAGTACAGTTGGTGGTCTCAAGGCCTTCCTGACTCTTGATTGCCTCTTATATGTTCTCATTATTACTTATTTTGACTTCATTCAAATAATACCTTTTATTTAAAAAGGCTAACTCGACTTCTTCAAAGATTTCGGTTTGCATATATGATGAACTAAGCAATCTATATTAATATCATCGTTTACTGCATGCTAAACAGCTACGGCGTTCTATATGGTGTCGTCGGACTAAAAAACATGTAGTAGGAAATAACTTTAATAAAATATTCAGACGTTTTTAAGTTAAAGTCAACAAAACCTTGTGGTCCGCAATTTCTTAGGAGTGCCATGTTTATATCCAAAAACGCAAATAATATACAACAATAGTTTCCTAGGTGCGTATGGAGGTAACTTCCATGGCGTAAGTTTCCCAAGT
>CP045906.1:9177639-9187871 GCA_013387185.1 Caligus rogercresseyi | reverse complement strand
ATATTCTTAAAGGTTGGACTTCCTTGGCAACCAAATATATATATGATGCACCAGGGGAAGCAAAAATTACATAACAGATCTTCCCTAAAAACAATTGTTATTTTCAAACAGAAATACACAAGAAAAAAAGATAGCTCATGAAGATAAAGAATTACGTACAAGTTGAAGAATATATTAGAAGAAGTTCAAGGTTTCGTGAGACGTCTCTTCTTTTCAAAGGAAAAAAAACGAAAACTTTGACGGAAAGATGATAATAACTGCCAATATTGAGGGGTGGCCTTTTTAATGTCTGTTCTGTGGGCACTATTTATATGATTAAAGCTTCTCTTTGACAGCACAAATAACAAACTTGAACACTGTACTCCTGAGTATAATGATTAACGTTCCAGTTGATTAATGTAGATACATCTTCAACACTCCTATCTATTTGCCAATTACACGCATGCGTTCTTAGGGCCTTGCATGTAGAACATCTATGCCTATAGAAGATATATGCATGCATATCTATAAAAGCAAGCTTGCATAGCATCATGGAAGCTTATTTACATACTGGGGCAATCATAAGCTGTATATCTTTATTTCGTTAAATGTATCAAAAGTTATAATAATTCGTCAGATTCATTTCATTTTAAAAGAAAATATATGATGTATTTATATCATAAGGGGCATATGAATAATAGATGGCTGATCATGAAATAAACCACATTATGAGTTTGATCTATACAATTTTCTAAGACAATAAATAATTATTCCTCTAAATATTATGCACTTTCAATACGCCGGAGTAGTAGTTTTAATCATTAAGACAACGTTTAGCTGAGCTTCAGTTTCCCTCCCAAAGAGATTAATCCCGTGTTGTTTTTTTTTGTTTTTTGCCTATATGGTTCGATAGAATTGCTTCCGACCGGATATAAATAAGCATTAAAGCATTAAAAACTAGTCATTCGAACCTAGGACCTTATCAATGAGGTAGACCCAAAAATGACCATTCCCTCTCGGGTTCGAACCTGCGCCCCCAACATTGAGAGTTGAACACGCCTTAACACGCACGGCTATCATTTTTTTGCCTATATGGTTCGATATCGAATTGTATCCGACAGGTTATAAATAAGCATTATAGTTTTTTATGAAATGAGAGTTGTTATATGAGGATGTTCCTATATAAAATCAAATGTTCTTAGGCGCAAAAAAGAATGTCTGAGGTCTAATTTGGATGCCTCAAAATCAAAGTATTACTACTGTTCATTTTTAGTCAGTCAGTAGTTTTCAGGATAAGAACAATTTATCATGTTAAAAAAAATAGGATGCTTACGTATGTCTAGCCATCTATATTATTCTTTGCAATACTAAACAAATTCTTTGAATCCTATAACTCTGGCCGTCCTGACGCAAGTAAAACCAAAAGGACGCTGGAAAACTTTTTTACATAATATGATTTTTGGACAGTAGCAACATAGTTATAGATGCAAATTAATTTAATATATTTCATTAATTATTGGTAGATAATTTAATATGTTGAATGTGTCATCTCTCATAAATATATTAACGTCGAAAACGACTTCATGACTTGTAAAGCTAATGTCTTCCATATGATTTTTACGATCAATAGAAAATATGAAAAGCAAAAATATAGCAGTTTGAAGCTTATTGACAAACTGATCTATAACCACATCTATAGGAAGCAACTTAGAGTCTTGCATAAGAGTCATATCTTGCAAACGATAAGATACATAAAAAACATGAACATTATACAATTTTTTAAGAACTGATTAGATAATATCAAACTCTGCCCTCTATGATTAGAAAAAACAATTCTGTGGATTAAGTCTTGAATTTGATCACAAATTTACCCAAAGGAATCTTTTTTAATAACATATAGATTTATTTATTTGTATCCGATCCTCTTCGCAAAAAATAATATATTCTAGAGGCATGTATACACTCAGAGAGTGCAACCTCCGCCGATCCCCACCAAATGAATCACTTAACGGAATTACAATCCAATCATATATGTCTACATAAGTAGGTGTGTTTGGTGAATAATGAGTGAGGAGAGAGCCATCCTAAAAAACATCCATTGACGTCATACTAGTTATTCGTCAATTCAGAAATACGTCACTGGATGTTTAAACTCCTTTCTTTTCTCCATCATGTTCTTAATATTAGCGTTATATTTTATTTAATATTAATATTAAGAGAAGACGGGAAGAGAAAGAAGTTTAAGCGCCCAGTGACGTAGTCCTTAGCTGATAAACGAACAATATTACGTCAATGAATATTTTTTAAGCGTTTTTTTTTTTCCTACTCCCTGAATAGAGACCCCATTTCATTATTAATATTTTTAGTATTTAGCTCATTTTGCATCTTAAATAAGCACTCAGAGATGCCAATTTAATCACTTGTTCCTTTTGGCCTTTCCAACAACTCCACAAAGTTTCATCCGAATCCGTTCCGTACTTTTTGAGTTATCCTGACTGACACAAACAAACCAATCAACCAACAACCTAACAAACCAACGCCAGTGAAAACAATACCTCCTTCGGCGGAGGTATAAGAGAACGTATTAGCGGAAGAAGGAACGTGTTCAAGTCTCCATTGTTGAGACTTACAAAATGGAAGGTCAAGCTCGATCAACCTAAATGACATATCTTAGTTTGATTACCTAATTTCAATGATATAATACATACTTGTTCACATCCACAATGATAATGTAACTACATCAACAACATTGACAAAATAATCAATTATTTTTATTTATGACTACATAATATTTTTATTTAATCGAGTTAACAAATATCACATACATTCAATCCATCTTTGTCTGACATGGATTAAGTTTGTTTTTTTTCATTAACAATTGAACATCCTGGTCACAAAATATACATAAATGGCTTAGATATATAGTTACTCTTTAAAAACATCATTAAAGTCTTGAGTACAACTGGAAGATTTATGAGTCTTTGAAAAACGATGAAAAGGTTATTTAAAGTCAAAATAACATTGAGATTCATAAAACACAAATCCCACGATCATAACCTATGAAAAAGTAAGATATTCATTTTTATAAAGGGGTCTTGTGACCTTATGTTTTATGTTTGAGACATGTGTACAAATATACACTTTTCTAAATGATATTTATATATTACATGATCATGTTTTTACCCTCTAATTATAGATAACCATTCCACCATTAAAACAAAACACAATAGAAACAACCATTTATACAGAGAGCCATTCAAACAAACATACAAACAACTATCTATTAATCATAATGCAGTGGAATGAACAAGCCAACATAATAAATATGGCTCACTCACCTTAAAAAGCCAGTCATTTTAAGATTTGATTGCACAAATTATGTAATTTCAAGTTGCTCCTTATCATAATATCTTTAAAAAGACCATTTAAATATCAAAGGTGATATTTTGAACTTTTATTAGATTAATACTATGTATTCATAATTTTGTAGACTGAAAATACACTTTCCGATAATAAGTTATTATTCCTAAGCCCCCAAGACGACATTTTAAGGGTGTACAGTCATATATATATATACATATATATATATATATATATATATATATATATAGATATATATATATATATATATCCTATATATATATATATATATATTATATATATATAGACTATATAATAAATATATATATTGATATATATAAATTATATATATAAAATAAGACAAAAAATGTATATTATGTATTCAATATTAGCAAAAAATATATGGTTATATAAAATCAAATAATGTTTATTGAAAATGTTTTTTTCTTATTCTATCCATACACATGCCATTAAAATATGAAATATTTAATTTAAGGGAATATTCCTCATATACAGGAAATATTGTTGAAAAACTACATTTTTCCGCACTTTAAGCCATGGAGACATGTTACACATATGATGAAGAGATATACAAATCCACGATAGATACTTTTCATAAAAATAAAACTCCCAATTCGTCAGCAGTGTGACCTTCAAATTAACCTATAATATTTATCAAATACTACCAGAGTTTTTTCTTCCTAGAAAAGTCTATAATTTCTTAAGACTGCCCGAAATTAGGAGCGTCCAAAATATTAGTAGCCCCCCTATGGAAGGACCAATTGCCCTTTGACCTTGAGAGATATGATACAAAGGGAAGGGGGGGGGGGGGACTGGTTAGTAATTACTATATATGATGGACGGGCCAGTCCCTGGAAAAGATCAGCAGTCTCCTACAACATTCATCAGGGAGCAATCATCATTGATTTCCTTAATTTATGATGAATGATTCTTATCGTAATAAGAGCTTAAGGATGATGAAGGGTAGAGTACAAACTACTTGAAGGAAATCATGTTCAAGGGGGTTATGATGTTTTGAAGGATTTGTGATTGAATATATGTCATGAAATACGTGAGCTTTTGGCCAATCATAGTTCTATGCCACAAGCAAAACGATAACATGAATGTATGTACTCTCGTTATGAGAATAGATGTAATATTTTATTATTATGGAACAAACAAACAAACTTTTGTTTAGAAAAAACTTTCCCTAATTGAAAAATTCATAAAAATACAATATTTATTTATATCAAAATAAAAAACACTAAAACATAGATATAAAAAAACGTTTTTATAGATATATCATTTATTACTATGGAACAAACGAACTTTGAAAAAAAACCTAATAGTACTAAAGCAGTTTCCATCTTTATGATATAATAAAAAGTACACTATTTATTCATATCAAAATAAAAACACAAAAACATAGATGCTAAAAATCGTTTTTTATACCTTTTTGATTCAACAGGTCGACGGTATTCATACGGAAATTATGAATATTTTAGTCTATTTAATATAAGATCTTTTTGGGTGGGTGGGATAAGAAACGTAGCCTTAGCAAAGAGAGTCGAGCACACTGCCAAAGATCTGTCCGAGGGATATTTTTCGATCAACCTGATTTAAAACATACTTAATGGATTTAATTTTACTGTTTGTTAATACTTATATGGATTAAATTATATTCCACCAACTAGGCATATGGAAGGAAACCACATGAGGAATTAGTTTTATATATATTTTGTAAAATCTTTGACTTATTTGTCTAAGTTTACCAATGAAAATAACAAGTAAGTCAAAGATTTAACAAATTATATATATATAATTAATATTTTTCATATTTATTTATTTGCATTTATGATAAATTTATATTATAAGTACTACATTGACTTGTACATCATATTTTTTCCAAAATTATAACAATATATACATAATGCCGTTTTTTATTTTGCTTTATTTTCTGCAAATGTATAGATCAGCTTATATTAATAACTAAATTGTTTATTTTCGACTAATACACATACATATTCAAAGGGAACAATTTTTTCCGCCCAAGCGGTGATTCTTTATTCATCCACTTTGATACGTCATAACATATTCCGCCTATAAAACAACCCTCAATACAACCAAAAAACTAACCAATGTATTGTTCAAATAAGAAAATTTTATGTCCTAAACAATAATTTTAAATAGTAAAGTATATGTATGAGGAAATGTTATATTTAAATTTGTTAATGAAGAAATGGAAACAATTGTATATATTATAAGTATATGTAAGTTGTAATGATGTAATGATTTAGCCGTCATTTCTTAGAATGTTTTATTCGATTTATCAATTTGATACCGCTTATCTCTTCTTTATTGAGGATTATCACTTCACTCTATGAAACAAAATAACTAAAAACTACATTTTATTTCAATCAAACTTTGTCAAAGAGTGCACTGTTATTAAAAACATATACTTTATATTATCACTTTGTTCGCAATTCAATAATTTAAGGAGCGAGAGAGGATGCCGAAGGCCCCAGGCTCTTCCAGCTCATCATCTCGGACGTCCACGACGATTGAGGCCACAATTGAGCCTCTCCACGGATCGTGATTGAGGAGTTCACTGACAAGGTGGATCCGGGGCTACATCCCTCCGTTGAGGGGCATGTGACCATCACTCATATCAATCCTTCGAATGCGAATGGGGAGATAATGATATCCTGGTCACCAAGGAGATTTCCGTGGATGACGATGAATATACAAAAAGTGTAGAGGTTGGTCAAGCACACAGAGAGAGAGAGAGGTTTTTGTGTGTGTGACGAAATAATTAAGCTGGGATAAGTAAATTTGAACCTTACACAGTAGCTTAATATTAATAAACCTTTCATTTATTTGAGAAAAATTCTCGGTCAATAAAAAGTCTGCCTTTTATAATAGAAAAATTGTTTTATCAAGGAAATAAAGATCTTAACCAGAAAAAAGTTTATTTATGTAACTTTACTTGCATCTATGCACTGAGTTTTTATCTTTTCTTTTCTACATTACTTCTAGTGCCTGCATTTGAGTTCACTCTAAATTTGGAAGAAAAATTTAAAATTTATAACCCAAAAAAAGTGTGAAATAATTTATCAATTAAGTCAATTAAATGACTTTCTGAATCCCATGTTTTTTAATGATTTTTAATATAATATGACCAATATTTATAACAAAAATGACTTTTTGAAATCCCATGTTTCTAAATGACTTTTTAATATGATATGACCAATATTTATAACAAAATAACTTTTTTTTGCTTAATCAATATTTGTTTAAGATCATTAGTTACTGATTAGAGCCTATTTTTCTTATTATAATTATTTTATTCTTTTATTATAATTAAAACTGTCAAATAAGAATACAATAAAAAAGGAAATAGAAAAGGGTATATAACAATATAAATCACGATAAACGATATTTGTGCCTTTTCTATTGTATATCATGTAAAAAAGTTAATTAGTTAAGACATACTATTAATAGTATGAAAAGTTGCAGCCAATAAATGAAGGGTTTTTAAATATTTCCTTTCTCTCCTTGGGCTCTATTTACTTATCCCATGTCTAAGTGTCTTAAACTAAAATAATATATATCCACTGACCTATATAATATGTAATTGTTAAATTATCAACATATAATTTATATATATTACTCCTCAATCAACCATTCTTTCTTTTTAAACAATATAAAATCCGCCAAAAAATATATATAAATTAAATATATATTAAAAAGTCGTCAAAAATTAGGTTTTCCCTTCCATTCACATTATGCTATCGTGACGTCACAAGAGAGGAAAGACAATAAAGGAACACTTAAGATGAGGAATAACTGAAACATTAAAACGAGATTAGAGATGTGGCGGAGAATAGTTTTCTGGGGCATTCAAAAATATATTTATATACTTATAGGTCGGTGATATAAAATGTTGTAATGTATCGTTTTGCTGTTGTGTTTTTACACTTTGTTTTGTTTTACTTGCACGAGTTTTTTTATTATTTCCAAATATATAAACAAGGCATATTAATTCCCAAGAAATCGATGAGTAATAATATTGTTAGCTGATATCCTTCGTCCAATCAAGAAAAAATCACTGCAATACAATTCATTGAAGTTAGAGCTTTAGACTGTCGGTTCCCATATATATGGGCAAGTTAGAAATCCTTTCATCTTTCTCGAATTTTTGATCCACCACATTTAAAAATAGTTATGGGATCAATTAACTAATGGATATATATATATATATATATACGATTTACAACATATTTTTTTATAACTAACTCCATTGAATTGTATATACCCTAATATAACGTATTGGATAGTACGTCGGACTCATAGATCAGGATCTATATTCGAGTCATAGTTTCTTTAATAAATAATCATCGTTTTGAGCATTCCAATCCAAAAAATGACATAGAAATCAATTGCTTAATTATATAATGTAACCATATGAAGGTAAACCCCAGAGAGGTGTAGGACGCCTTGTGGAAATCCATGTGTATATGTCAAAATATTTTTTATAGTCATCTAAATATTGTTAAAATGTTTTGTTGTGTCAAAAATAAAGTGTCACTCCGTTTTGTTTTGTAATTGTTTGTTTGTTTACCTTGCACTTGTTTGATATAATCAACGCCGAAAACGTCGATAGGAAGTACTTTCATATATATTTGAATGTATAGGAATGAGGTAAACCCGTAGTAAATAATGTATATTTTAATGATTGTGATTCTCTTATCATAATATCTTTGAATATCATTTTTGAATATTTAAATAACATATTCTATCCATGAACTCCTTATGAAAATATAAATGTCCCCGTTAACAGCCCAATAAATTAATACTTTACTATAAGTCTTTTCCCTCTGTTTGAAGAAAAAGGTTTGTGCTTTATATCGTTCTTGTGCTATATACTTTGTTATATAGTTATTTGGTGATTATTTAATGTATAGTGTTATACTCATTTTCATTAGCAAACATTTTTTCATTGTCATATTGTAGAAAAAACGTCAAATAAAAGCTCAATGCTTCCATTTTAAATTGAGTTAAACCATAAATATACGTTTATTAAGGTGTAATGATATATATATATATATATATATATATATACATCGCATTTCTATCGGATTAAAAAAAACTCAAATTGTTTCCAATTTTTTTAATGTAAATAAAAGTTTATAAATAAACGTTCTACTAAAAAAGTATACTTTGACAAAAGAACACAAAAAAATATTGAAACTGTATGAAGCATTTTCCAGATTGGATTATTTGGTTGTCGGGTCCGAGGCACCTGATCCTCCTTGCTTCAGAGATGTTGTCAACTTCGTACTTGTCGTTGAAGTATAGAAGAGTGGATTATAGGCATCTTTACAGTTTATTAAAAATATTAAAGTTTGATAAATATATTCATTGCACTTATTTGTGTTTAATTGTGTGTTTTATTATATGTTTTATGTTTTTGCACTTGACTTCATGTTTTGCCTCATGCCATCATCATTTCTCATACTCTTTTCAAATCTTTCCAGGTGGTAGAAGAGGAGACGAGTATCGCCATGGGTTCCACGGGTAATTCCCCAAGTCCCCGAAGCACACCTAGTCCTCAGTTCTCACACCCATCCGGGACCCATTCCCCGGTGTCCACCCGAACAGAGAGTCCTCACGGAGAGCTGGATCTGAACATGACGGCAGCACAGATGAGGGAACGGATCAGCGCAAAGAAGAAACGGATCCCAGGAAGGACGATCGCATGGACATCCTTCGAAAATATCAAATTATCCAAACACTTTAAATATATATATTGAGCAGCAAAATTATTAAGAATGAAAAATGTTTGGGTTGAGTCTTAGAGTCTTTATACATTCATTGGTAGGAATGGAAATATGGAGCTTAGCCTTGGTGCTTATAGATTCTATGACTGTTTTTGGCCGTTAAAAGAGAGAGAGAAGTTTATCTTTCACTTTTTCTTTCTCACTCTCTTTCCTCCTCTTCTCTCTCTCTCCCTCTAATTGGATACGATCCAATACCTCTCTTTTTCCTTCTATCCCTCTCTTTACCCCTCTTTCTTTTTCACGGCCAAAAACATTCATAGATCTGTAAGCACCAAAGCTAGCTCTCAAATTTCCATTCCTATTCATTGGACTAAGATGACGAAATATTAAAGAATAGAGAAAATCATAGTAAGATATATGATATATAATGATTAATAGAAAAATAAATAAAATGTCTAAAAACATAATAATGTGTTATATTTGCCTTGGCAAATATAAAAGTAATTTTAGTCTTTGAGTCATCTTTGAAATGTCTTCTTTTTCATCAATTTAAATGTTGCCAAGTCAATGCCTAATAAGACAATGAACAAAATGGTACTTACATGTGAGCAATAAAATTTCAATATACTGTTAAAATTGTTTAGCATTCAAATATTTACCTTTTTTTATAGACATAAAAGCAATGCAATGATTTCAGAAGCAATATTAACATTCCTTAAGAATAAATATAACATAATTTTATTTTATTATAAGTCACTAATATAAGATGAGTATATTTTTTTTGTTAAATGTAAAAATATATAAACTAATTGATGGCTGAACTATCCTCTCATGTCATCTAAGGGAATCAACTACCTATGTACATTAAAGTATTTTGTCCTTCTTAAAGCCATACGTATGAAATCAGGCGTTTTAGATTGTATCTGCATTAGTATTCGATAAAGTGATTTTTCGGATGAAGGCATAGCTGAACATGCTTTTACTTTTTACTTCTTCCAAGCAATATTTTGAAATCAAACATTTTCTTTAGGAGATACTTAATAGAAATATAATTTTATATATAATTTTTTTAATAAATTGGGCATACATATTTTTTACCATAAATAACCCAAT
>CP045906.1:9156012-9169961 GCA_013387185.1 Caligus rogercresseyi | reverse complement strand
TTTCTTACAACTACAGCGAAATAGAGTACTTTTACTTCGAGGATAATTAATCGGCCTATTGGGCATTCAAAATCCTCTAAGGACAGCATAAAAAGACTTATAAAAAAACACTTCCAGAACTAAATATGATGAAAATTACATATTTTTCGATTTGAATATCTTGTATAATCGAGTGAGTCTGAAGACACACTCTATTGTATAGACCAGGAGTCGACAACCCGCGGCTCTTTAGAACCTCATGCCGCTCTTTAGAGCTGCCTTTGTGGCTCCCTGAAGCTTTTCTTAAAACGTTAAATGAGAAAAAGATGGGAAAGAAAAAAAATTGGACCAAAATTTGCATCGTATGAAGGTTATATAAGGAATTTTAAAAAATTGCGCCTCCACACTTTTTTTTTTTGGTCCGTTATGGCTCTTTCAACATTTTGGGTTGCCGACCCTGGTATAGACAAATCCACAGAGCTGCGACTACGGAATGTAAATCGGTATTCGATACTACCGACGGTAGATTTCAAGTATCGAACCGATTATACGATATTCAGTAGAAACTACCGAATACCGTACCGATTGATAATCGGTACGGTATATTTGAAAGTATGACTTTTGTAGCATTCATATTGAGACATAAAGATATAGAGAGCTTATCCCTTCAATAGTAGAGAAACATCGTTCAACTGTCGCTTTGCCCAAGCACTCCCTTGTGTGAAGAACTTGAACTTCGAAAATAAATAAACAACTATAACTTATAGTATTATAGAGCAGATACATAAATAGACATTCAATATAAGCTTATGCTATGCATTGAATACTAGAGTTCCTGAAAGTGCATTTAATATCGGACAATAAGAGACAGTAAATAAAAAAATCTATAGCCTTCCATTTCCTACAAAATCCAAGTACATATATAACTTAAATAATATAAGTATGTATTGAATTTCAAATAATCTCTAATAAATTATAACAAATGATGTATTTAATTGTCCTTTGTAATAAACTGTCCGATATTAAATGCATATGAAGAAGTAAAAGCAGATACATAAATAAATTTCTCTCTCTTTCTAATCTACCCTTCCGAATATCGATCGATACTGACGATATATAATAAAATCTACCGAATACCGATATCGATCGGTATTCGGTATCCATAACCGTATTTGCCTTCGATGACGTCCAAGGCGAATTACTTTCATGGGCTTAAATACAAGAAGAGACTTTACATAATTTATATTAGGAGTATTCACTAATATAAGTGAAACAATGTGTAAATCTAGCATTTTCAATAACATCCTCATGGACATGCAAGGACTCATATAAATAGCTATCAAAGCATTGATGTCTCCTTTCTTGATGGAAAGGGAATAACACTATTTTTTAAAGATGATGCGGAACGATTAGAATAATAAAAGTCGGAGAAGGGAAAAAAAAGTACTTCCTCGACACGGGGAGAGAGAGAAAAAAACTTTGCGTTGTCTGGAAAGAGTTTGACTTTGACTCATTTTGTGAAAGGAGAGTAATAGAAAGGTGATCCCAGCATAAGGATCATGTATTGTTGTTCTTTTTGATCCAATCATCATCCATAAAAGAAAACGTTCGTTTTTAGCTTCTTGACATAACCTCTAGCAATCCTTGGACGGAGAAAAAAAATCTATAAATAAGTAAGCCTATATATAATTGGTGTGTATATGCGGGTCGAACCCCTGAGTATCTCCAACAGTCCTTGAATGAAATAACTATTAATAAGTAGGCCTTAATATAATTTAACTTTTTTAAATACAAGAATGGGCATCTGAGTTGGATTTCCAGTGCATCGAAGTCTAAAAAGTATTTAAACAAAGCATCGACTCTTGGTTAAACTAGTAGAGCGTTTTGTGTACAGGTTCATTCTATTTTATATATATATATATATTTATATATACAACAAATAATTGTTCTTACACTTATAATTTTAGAAAAACACTTATGATATATCTGTGATTTCAGGTTACTTTAGACGATTTGTTTACTTAATACATTAATCGAAGCTCTGGGTATTCCTGTATTGCAAAGCCTAAAAAATATGTATTATTTTTCTAATGCTGGTTTCAGCAACAAAACATTGCTCATGAAATGCATGTGATTCCTTAGACTGTCAGTGATTGGCTCAACATAATTCAATGCAATCATATATGTATATATATATATATAAATACCATTGGTTGGATTAAAAAAGAATCGATAGCCTTTACCGATATTATGACAATAGCTTAATTGTTTATAAGCTTAAGATATCAGATTAAAAATCACATTTCTTTTTGAAATTCAAAGTGACGTCCCATCATCGGTTGTAGCGTATTTCGCGACGATACAAATCGTTTTTTTTTGTTTTTATAAGAGCCAAGGCTTTGATTTTTTAATTAAATAACTTTAGCAATAGAAATTTCAGTTAATCCCAAAACATTTTACTCTAAAAAATACCATTTATCACGTTCATACATTACTATTATGCATCAAAGATCTAAAGTGATCATAATGTTTTAAAATATTGTCTTTGTTACGTATTTGTCATTATAAGCTTGAACTAATTTAATTTTCTATAGAATGCAGACTATTTTTTGCACTATATTATTATATTTGACGTTCATAATGAAATGTATAATGATAAAAAAGAAAGTGTCTGTATGCTCATTGATTATTTCAGGTATCTATTAATATATCAATTTGATATGAGTAATAATGAAAAAAGCAAGTGATTGCAGCAATTGGATATTTGGCATACGTTCTTAGGAAAAACGCTCTAAATATAATGTGTCTTGAAACACAATCTTATGATTACCTAGTTAATATAACTTCCAAAATTTCTTGTCAACATTGAACACGATAATAACATGTATATATAATCTATGTAAATATCAAAAACCTGTTGACTACTATTGATCATTGCCTTCAAAATGCCTGCAACACACCATAAATAACATATTTTTATATTGATATTTTAGGAAAGAAAAAAAAAGTACGGCCAATTTTTAACACCATTATGCAGGACTTTTGCTTAAAAAAATGTAGCATAAATAATTATTATTCTTTTTATTATTGATATGCCTTCTTCATATATCAATCAATTCATATCAATGCTTATTATTTTATAAATTATGAAATGCACAACTTTATTTGCACATTTTAATATCCATTTGTATTCGTAGATACAAAAAACTAGAAGAAGTCCACGAACATGGAGAACACATCTGATCAAAGCGTCTACAACTGCAGCGGAGCTACAGATGAAGAGTACTCACGCTTTTAGATAACAGTTGGTGGATCGATGGCTTTGGACAGTTGGTTTTATGTTCCATTGGGTTGACGGGGAATACCATAGCCATTCCACTGCTGTGTTCGAGGGTAAGATTTTAATATATATGTCTTCTTAAGGGAAAGTCAGAATTATGTTCTGGCAAGCTTGTGAGTAAAAAGGTAAAGTCAGAGGAGGCATTAAAACTATTGTATTCCATGTTGTGTACCTTTAGTAATTTGAAAAAGACATTAGGGAGACATGAAATGAACAGAAGAAATAATAGATTTTGTTGCCTCTATTGAAAGAAAGAAACCAAAAAATCCTTTTTGTCTGCTCTACGTCATAGAGATATAAAGACATAGAGGGAAACGCCTGTAACCGTTATTACTTTTATGTAATCATGTGATATGACGTAGTAATAATTACTTTGTTTAGTTTGGGCACAGAATACAGCTGAACGATGATGTTTCTCTGCTATTATTGAAGGGAATAAGCTCTCTATATCTTTATATCTCTATGGCTACGTCAAGATTAAAATCTAAAAGTAAGTATATAACAGGATTTTTAAGGAAAAATGTACATTTAAGGTGTGCTCACTCGTGCAAAAATATATTTTACATTCTTTTTGATGAGATATGCATGCATATCACTGAATTTATTATTCCTTTAAAAGTGAAAAAACCACCTGTGTATGGGGAAGAATCTTAAGTAGTAAATAATACTTGACAATCATTTGAGTATTTATTTTGACAAGTGTTCATTAGCCAAAGCGAGTTATTTCAACGGTTTTTTCTTTATGCCTATTTTATATGAGCAAACTATTGGTATTATTTGAATTATTACCTCCGCCGAAGGAGGTATTGTTTTCACTGGCGTTTGTTGGTTTGTTAGTTTTTTAGTTTGTCAGCAGGATAACTCAAAAAGTACTGAACGGATTCGAATGAAACTTTGTGGAGTTGTTGGAAATGCCAAAAGGAACAAGTGATTAAATTTTGGCATCTCTAAGTGCTTTTTAATATGCAAAATGAGCAAAATACTAAATGAAATGGGGTCTCTATTCAGGAGTAGGAAAGAACAAACGCTAAAAAAATATTCATTGACGTATTATTGTTCATATATCAGCTCAGGACTATGTTAACCCAGTGACGTAGCTTAAACTTCTTCCTCTTCTCGTCTCTGAGTGCTTTTTTAATATGCAAATGAGCTAACAGAGAGGAAACAATGATTAGAGATAGAAAATCGGGCGTGTGAAAGGGAGAATGTTTGAATAGGAATGTTGTGGGGATCGGCGGAGGTACACACTCTCTGAGTGTATATATGCCTCTAGTATTGTAAATATTTTTGTCATACCGAAGTCAACCAAATAAGTATAGATCGATAGATCTTTGAAGATTTAAAATAATAACTATAGTCTTAAAAACCAAATTGATTGATCGACACCCCCTCCCCCCCCCCTCCCCCCTCACAAACCCACAACATTATTCATTTATGAAAATAATTATTTCAATCTATAAGCAGCTGTTTTGTCTAATCATATAAAATGGCATAAAAAGGATTATCGAAAAATGATTATATGCTATTTAGTATTTAATTAAATTTAAATTAATGGAGTGGCATAGCTCAGTGCGTTAAGGATGGTTCAACTCTCAATATGGAGGGCAGAGGTTCGAATACTCCCGCCCGAGAGGGGAAAGGTCAACAAAGGTCATATTGATAACAGTATTTAAGGTTCGAGTGATTAATTTAATTGCTAAATTTCTTATTTTTATCCAGTCGGATGCTATCATTCGATCGAACCATATTGGCAAAAAGTATTGATATATTTTTTTTTTAAAGAGTAAAACTATAAAAATAATATAAAACAAGAGTATAAATGATTTTTCATTAAGAACGCTCAGTTTTTTGAATAAGTCGAAAACAGTTTGAGATGCCAAGGATTTATTTAAACAATCATTAAAATACATTTGAATGACATACGATTATGTTATAATGGCCGCCATTACAAACATAATGGTTTTACAAAGTTCAATCCTTGAACTGGAATTTTCGAGTACTTTTTCCACATAATTGGGCTGCGCCTTGCAGCATTATCATGTTGAAAAAATATATTTATTATGAGCTCTTCTAACGTCAAAGGATTAATGACGTAGACCCCAAGGAAAATTGACTAGAGGCATTAAATCGCAACTAGCGAAGTGGCCAATTAACTGGTCCATTAAAGAGATGATACGCTCATCAAAATTAATATAAAATAATCTATAGCAACATTTCCTGTGTGTTAAGTGGCTTGTTGAAACCACATATCATCTAAGTTCATATTTTGCAATTCAGACCGAAAAATGGTCATCATTGCGCGATTTCCATTCATAGTAACATGATGATTGACATCCTCGATGAAAAAGACCGGCCTAATGACACCGCCCGTCGCCAGTATACAATCCACGCCAAACAGATTTTTTTAAGATGTTATGTTGCCTCATGAATCACGTAACAGCTTACTTGTTAACAAAGCCAAAAATGTGCATCATCGCTTAAGATGAAAATCAGGATCTTTTTCGAATTTTCCTTCATACCATTTTACAAATTCCCAACATTTTAAATGGTCAAGCGGCTTTCGTAGGCTTGATCTTATACAAATATTGGCTATGATATTTTTTTGCAAAAATTTGCCACAAAGATGCCACAGAGATGCACAATGATTTAGGGACAAATTTGGACTATATTTTTTACACTTACTGTATTTATTTGGCTACTTACACAGGTACCAGTAGCGTGTTTTTTAACTCCATTTTTGTATCATCAAACGTTGAATTGTTGACTTTGACCATAAATTGGCTATAAGGCTCTTAAAGTTTGGATCAAAAACTCACCACTTTTGTAATAATTTGCAAGCGTTTCTGGGGTGTGCACTGATGAAACTATGACTATTTGTTAACACAGCTGTCAAAGAAACAGTAACAAAACAGGCGCCGTTCTCAAAGCCGATCAACGCTAAATGTGAACATCCCTATTGACAATTCCTTTATATACTCGTGATAAGGTCAGAGTTGTAAATGTATACATGAATATATACATATATGTATGATGAACTGAGCAAGGAAGGAATAAAACCCATAAAAGGGCTGAATCAGTTAATGGCGCTGTTGAAAAAACAAAACATGCAGTCATCAGTAGGGTTCGGGAACAAATTGCGCCGATTCCGAAAATTGGTATAATTTCCTATGAAAGCCAATAAATCGCTTATTTCAAGTTTTTTCTTTGGTATTGAAAGACTTGTATTTTATAAACATACTAAAGCACAAACAAAGTGTATGTATTAAGTATACATACTTATGCTTCTTCTATTGTGGCTTTGTCTCGACTGTAAATAGCATTTTCCCCACATAAGTACAATTAAATTGCTTGTGCATACTTTTAAGGCTGTAATAAAAAAATACAATAATGCTGGTGTGATGATGTGGCTAAAATCCTCATTCAAAACATAAAACATATCGTTGTGCTTTTTTACTATATATATATGTAATAATAGCATACCTTTTTAATATGTCACATACATTCTTTTTTCATTTTCGTTTCATAGATCAATGCCAAAGGCATTTAACTGTTTTATTATTGGACATTTTAGGAGATATTTTTAGTTAATCGTGTTACGAAACATGAATAAAATACTTTTTCGTTAGTTCCTACTTTTAAAAAAATTCACAAACAATCAAAAATTAAACTATGTGAAGAAGACATCTTTTTTTAAAAGCCAGGTTCTTTTTAAGTCATTCTCACAATGAGAAAGTCAGTTTTCATAAATATAAAAAAGCAAACATAAAAGGCCTCTAATTTGTAACGGCAAATGGATGCAAGTAAAAGATCATTTGGAAAATATTGTGCAATTTAAAAGTTTTGATAGATGTAACATACAATGCATTTTCATACTGGTGTTGAATTTCAAGCATGTAAAAAAAGTTTGGAATATTTCAATACATTTCAAATTGCTCTCATTAGACACAAGAAGGACAATTTATTTAACTTAGTCTGGTTTTTTAATATAACTTTTATGACAATGGTTAAGGAAAAATATGATATATTTGTACCTGTATGGTTCGATAGAATTGCATCCCACAGGATATAAATAAGCAATATAGCATCAAAATACGTTTCTATTTATTTATTTCACTCTGTTAAGTTGTTCATAAATGTTTAGATAATATGAAATACAGAAGTTATATATCCAAATGGAGCGCCATTTTTCCAGATATAAAACTGAGTTTATAAATCTTGTCCCTGTCACCCAAGGAGAACTTTCATAATAAATAATAAATACTGTTCAAAACATGTTATTTTAAACATAAATATTTGTTCAAGGCTCTATTATTGTAAATCCGAGGATGCAGCAACGTGCACAAAACTATGAGTCATGAATACATGAATATTTCTTAATTAACTTCAATATCACAACAACTAAATCTCCTGTAGTCCTCCGTAACTGACTTTGATGGCAGCTAAAAAAATTTGATGAAGGTTTTCCTTCTCAAAATACAGGGCTCTATTTATAAAAGACATATAACATTATATATATATATATATATATATATATATATATATATATATATATATAATATATATATATATCTATATATATATATATATATATATATATATAATTATATATATATATATATAGGGTGCGGCAACATAACTTCCTTTTTTCAGAAGACAGTAAACAAGATGTATAAATCAGAAAGGTTTTAATTTTGTTTCATGATTTTAGTGCATACTTAAAGTTTTGTTTCACATAGTTTTGAAAATCATATCAGATAGGTGACGTCCCCCATTGTCCATACATTGTATATACCGAAAGTAACAGTGAATTCAGAGCGGTATTCAACATGTTGGAGGATTTTTCCCCCATTTGTCCCCTTTGATTTTTATTTGTGGGATATTTAAAATCCCATGATTATGTCAACCGCCCGAGAAGCCTACCAGACTTGAAGGCAAACATCAGAGAAGAAATTGCCAATATACCCGCTGATACGCTGGTGAGGGTCATGGCAAACATCCGAAATCGGTATATACAGTTTATGGACATTGGGGCGTCACCTATCTGATATGATTTTCAAAACCATGTGAAACAAAACTTTAAATATTTACTAAAATCATAAAGGAATTGTATGTTATTAAAAACATAAATTTACATTTTCATTAAGAAGTTATATCCTTTCAAAGATAAAATTATTAATTCAATATTAAAATGAAGTTAAAGCTATAATAAAACACCATAAAAATTATAGTAGAAAGACCATATCTTTCTACAGACCGAACACTTTAAATAACTACAAAAATTATACAAACACAAGTTGCAACCAATTGAAATATAGGTATGGAAATTAATTTGTATTTAAGTATTGATTATAGCAAAAATATTTTTTCAATTTGTCCCTTACTGATCCCTCTTTTCATACTTTTAGGGAAATTAACGTATGGAAAATATAGTCATAGGTTAAATGCAACTTTTAGCGGCCTGCTTAACAATTTTTATACGGATGTAAGGGAAACTTATGTAATACAAACATGAACAGTTACAGTTGTAACCTAATTTTTTAAAGTATATTATGTTCAATATATTAACAGGTTTTTCGTAAACTTACAGATAAAGAAGTAATTTACCGTATAAGAAATATGAATTATAATACATTTTAAAAATAAGTCTAATGATTATTTAAACATTTTTTGTAACATATATGCCTCACGTTTCAGAAACTGAACTCCGTCTTTTATCGCCTCCTGGTCTACCTGGCCGTCTTCGACAACCTCTATTTAGGCTGCTCCCTTTTGGAAGCCATTCGATCCCATTATTCCCTTCCGGGACAAGAACACTCACACCCTCATCTATATTTACGTTCTTTACCCTCTACACAACCATTCTCTCTTGCTCCATCTATTTGACGGCAACGATAGCCCTGGAGCGATACCAGGCCGTGTGTCGTCCCGTGGAATACCGGAACCGGATCCTCAGTGATTTTCGCTCCCCATGTCGGAGAGTACTCTTCCTCTACTTGATCCCTGTGATCCTCTTTTGTGTTCTTGTGAATAGTCCCAAGTTCTATGAACTGGAGGCCATGGAGTACAAGGATGATTTAATAACACGCGGGTAAGTAGGCTTATTTATCAAGGTAAATGAATACCTATTGTGTTTGCATTTTAATAAGAAATCAGTAATTATTTTGTCATGTCATCAAAAAGTCTTTTGTAGTAATATATTTCTGAATACTTAAGCGGGAAGAATGTCATAACAAAATGGTATAGTTCTCGTGTGACGTCATTAAAAATCACCGACTAGATAACTTGGCAATATGAGCGTTATTCAGTATATCTTGGTTCCTCTACTACCGTTGTCCAGGTTAAAGTGAATGAGTAATTTAATAAAAAAACATGAATAATGTTACACATTGATTTTTTTGGATATGACTTTTAATTCGTGTGGAAAAAAGCAATGTTAAAAGGCTCATCAATATAGTCATATAAATACATTGTCATAGAATTACATATTTAAAAAAAACTAAAATAAAAGCTTCATATAAAGATTTACTTAAATGCCTTGAATGTAGGATTTGTGATGATCAAGTTTATGTAATTATCATAGGCAAGAAAGCCAAAGTTTTGACATCTTAATATTATACTATGATTTTAATCTTTAATGACAAGATGTATCATAATAAATACTTCTTTTGCTATAATTTTATAAGAAATTGTAGGACGAATATTTTTTTTACAAAGAGCTTTTTTTATTACATAATCTCTAACAAATGTTTCGAGGTCACGCATGTAGGAGTAAGGAATATTATATAAAGGAAGACGAACGTTACTCCTTCCTCGAAAATGACGAATCTTTTTCCTTTTTTCTCTAGATCGGGATCAAACCAACTAGTTTGCGTCTCAATGATGACTACGTTGTCTACTATCAAAACTACACTCGCCTCTTTGTCACTGGGATCTTACCTTTTGCTTATTGCCTTCTGCACTTTCAAATATATATGGCTGTCATGCGACGAAAACAAAGTAAGTATCGTAAAAAAGCTTCTTGGAGCAAAAAATTTTGTTCTACAAATACTCATTATTTGGTTTAAAGAAATATAATAAAGCAGTATGCGTCAGATTGTCACATGAGTACGCCAGAAACTAATCTTTGAACGCTTTCGATTAATGGACGAAAGGCTATAATCGGCTAAATTATAATTGGGTTGTAAGATATGATCTACACAGATATTTTAGTCTATCAGCTGTCGTTTCGTTGATTATAGACATACAGAACCCCCACAGAGAGACATAAAGTCGTTGATATTCACCAACCTAAGTAATAGTTTCAGGGTATGTAAAAAACCCAAAATTTTAAAAAAAAACCAAAAAAAACGGTTAAAAAACCGGGTTTTACCGGGGGGTTCAGGGGTTTTCAAAAATTTGGGTTTTTACATACCCTGAATAGTATAATTTATTGAATTCAACAACTACATTTTAAATCTCCACAATTGTTAAATCAGATATTTCTTCCTATCCCATAGTAAACCAATAGTAATAGATGACGACGCAGACCAATTTTGATCAACAGCATGAAAATATCATTCGATGTACGAATGTTAATGCTAATGTTTATTTACAACCCACGACGATGACGTAATTACATTTAATCATATATATATATATATATATACTATATCCTTTTAAATATATCCTTATTTTAAGATGGCGAAGGCTATATTTCCTATTTATTCGGTAATCTGTGGAAATTTTGGTCAGTGTAAAAATAAGTACATTAAAATTTATGGATTTTACTTTTTTAGTGTAGGGACGAAATGCATATCTTTAAATAAAAACCCTATGCCAAAGATTTTTCACCATCAAAGCAAGGGATATAGGATTATAAAATCTATCAAAGTAATATATGAAAGTTAATAATATCTAGAAACTTATGCTTCACATGTTTTTATAGTACGGTAATTGATATATACTTCAATCATGAAGGAATATCAAAATTACCTTGTTGAATCAATTTGTGGATAATCACAATATATAATATATTTATTGCGTTTCCAAAAAAAACTCCCTATAGAAAGTAGCAGAAAGAGGAGGCTCCACTTTTTTCTATAGTTTTATATGCTGCCTAATTGATTCAAATTCCCATCTTCTTTTTTTAAATGCCCCTGATTTTATTATAGAAAAAATTAAGTATCATGTCCTAAGAAAGCCCAAAAAAAAAAGTTGTAAATGCAACTAGAGGCATGTATAGTGTATTAGGGTGATAACTTTTTTACAACCTCATATTCCTGTATCATCATATGATGAACTTTTATGAAAGATTAATAATATCTATTTTTTAAGTTTATTTGATGAAAAAACGTCACGCACAATATACTTTTAAATAATTTAATTAAGAGCTTTTTGGCCAGTTCTTGAAGTCAAATGAAATATATTCCAGTTTAAACAAAAACTTTTAAGAATGATATTTATACTATTGTATAGCTGTATAAAGGGACAAAAAACAATTGGTCAATGGCAATTGGTCACATTAATGTCATTGGAAAGGACGAATCTCAGGGGGAGGTTGTCCTTGTTGCGGCAGGACTTGTCCAAGTCCTGCATAACTTTGATCGCACGCTCGCAGCATTGGTTGCTTCGGGCAATATTGATGGGCGATTCATCTCTTTTCCAGTGGGTTTCTAAGCATTTGAGACCTTTTGGTATCCATCCAGAGCAGATGATAGTTCTTCGAAATCCTCATTGCGGAACAATTGTTTGCTAAACCAATGGCCGGCCCATTGGTAAGAAATAAATGAACAGATTTTACGCAGCCTGGTTCGAGTTTCAGGCATCAGAATGAATGCAAGGAGGGCTAGAATGGCACGAGAGTTCCAGCGTGCATTGCTGATGTTAGGAATCTGCTGAAAGTTAACAAAAGGGACCTCATCTTTCTCAGTGAAGTGTCGGAAGACACGAGTAAGGTGATACAGAAATTTCATGTCGTCTCTCCAACCGCCTGTTTCTTTGATCTCAGCTTTCCCATTGATGAAAGCTGCCTTCAATTGGTCATACATGCGCACCAAGTCCTTCACAAAGAAGTACTCAATATCTGGAGATTGGTTGAGTCGTGGAGCTCATCGTCCATGACAATACGGAGGATGCGATCGAGCACATGGTGCTGACAACTGATAAACTTGGGTCTGTGGCTCCCATTCTTTTCAAACATTTGCTGCAGCCGAATGACAACACCAGACTTCTTCCCGGTGTTGACGCTTGTCGTGTCGGCAATTATCATCAAAATTGATCCCCACAAGTTGAACTCCTGCAAGACATCCTGGAGCCCTTTGCAATGGTTGCAGCTGTACCGTCCTTCAATTGAAGCACAGTCAATTTGATTTCCTTTGCTTCATTTTTTAGGACCACTGCTTGGTGTTCAATGCCATTGATTTTTTTACCATGGAAGTGCAAGCTCCACTTCTCCTGATGAAGTGTGCTAACCCAAGTGCTGCTTCACTTCAGCAGCTCTCCTGTAGAGAGCTTTGTGGATTCCTGGCTGACTTGGGTCCGGATCTCGATGCCCTCACCTGAAAGCTGACGGCATACCTTTGCTGCTTTATGGGTCGATAGCTTTGAGCTTGTAACAAGTCGCCTTGCAACACCAGTGGGGTATACTTCCTTGTTCTTGTTGATGGTGCAGCTCTCCTCCATAGAACTGTCTTCACTAGTGTCACATGAGTCCGTACCTGTTTCAATAAATCTAATGCTACTGAACTGGACTCAGTTGCTGAATTGGACACATCCACATCCAATTATTCCTTCGCTTGGATGGGTGTATGGTCTGGGCACTGGCACGTTTGCCTAGTAGAATAACCGACCTGGCCTTTGCCTGCATTTGCGTTCGTAGAGGTTCTTATCCTCTTTGCAAAGCCATTGACCTTATCACCTTGGTCACATCGAACAGTTCATCCAATGAATCAAGTTTTGCTTTTTCCTGCAATGGTCATACTCTTGCAGGAGCTTTTCTAGTTTTGCACGGATGGCTTGATCTGATACAGGCGGGAAGTTCAATGTCGTCCTCCATAAAGCTTTCAGTTCCACAGCAATCAGACCGACCCTCTCTTTCCGTTCTTTTGCGATGGATTCAAGGGATTTGAAACGTCCCATCACGTGGCTTTTTCAGGGGCATGCGGCTCCGGTCACTCAGGGGTTCTTCGTGGATTGCCACATTGCCTCTTCTTGATGGTGCTTGGAACTGGACCAAGTTCATTCTCCAGGTTTCCTTGTTCTTCTCTGTGGTAGAGAACTTTTTTTAAACGGCAGTTCCTAAGCTATACTCCTAGGAACAGAATGTATAAAATAGAAGAATTCAGAACACTGTAGACGGTCAAGCAAAGTGGTAGAATATTATAAAACCTCACGTGAGGTTTGTCCCTTTAAGCTTCCACCAGCCAGCACATCGTGTTCAACTGGTTTCGGATTATTCAATCCGGTAATTCATTAAAGACACTTTGTAAATGTTTCCTTATCGTTATCGAATTTAGCCCTTATTTACGTTAAGGGTGAATTTTTCAAAGTGATTTGTGCGTGACCTTTTTTGTTAGTTCAATGAAATAAAGGTCATTTTAGGCAATTATAAGCAAAAGTTCATTCATTTGTGCTACAGGTAATCATTTTTTTG
>CP045906.1:9142065-9155912 GCA_013387185.1 Caligus rogercresseyi | reverse complement strand
GGTTCGATCGACTAACTTTAATGTTTTTTTATATCCCAGTTGGAAGCAACTCGCCACAAAACCATGGAGGCCAAAAAAGGCGTTTTTCTTCTCTTCTTCTTTTTTCAGCAGGCGTCCACGTTAAGGAAAAAACCATCACATTTGTATTGCAGTAATATATGTATATGTTTTTCCATAATGAGTCAAAACAAAACATTTAAATTTATCCTTTTTAAATACAAGAGGACAAATAATGATACCTCTGGGAATAGATTACGTCTCTAAGGTATGTATTATTCCCTCTTTAACTAAGGAGTGTTCAAAAATAATACTAGGTGTTCTAGGAGACATATATATTCCTTCATGTAAGAGGAATTTTTTCCTTATTTTAGAAGTTGACGTAATGTTTTTGATAGCCATGGAGACATATTTGATTTCTGATAGAGTACCAATTTGAAATCTGATTGTGACATATTTTTTGATTGTGGTAATAGCTATTCAGTAGGGAAATTGCGTTTTTTGTAGTCAAGTTTCGGAATTGAAATAGCCACATAAGATAATGGAACCCTTTCAAATACACGCTTTTTCCAGCATATGCTAATACTAAGGAACTATAATCAACATAAAGATCCGTCCATTCCAACCCAATAACGTATAGTATAAGCTTATTTATTGTGATAAACTATTCAATAGAGTTTTATCTTATGTATAGTTTATCATTGATATTAAACTCTGTATTCATTCGTAAAGAGTAAGTGGACATTGCCCCCCAGCACATGGTGCCTGTCTGGATATGGCATCAGCCAGATCAGAACTTTAAGCGACCCGCCGCACTCGGTACTGATCACAATCCTTTCTTTTTGTTCTAAAAAATAAGAACAAAGAGTACCATATTTTTCTTGACGTTACGTGTTTCCTGTATCAGGTCAATAGGTGTTGCAAGTGGTGAACCTTTTTCCTAAAACAGCCATAGAACCATCATGATAAAACTGATGTCTCATGTGTGATGTTTTACTTCAGTATCATATATTTTTTGTATGAAGATCATGACTTTAATATTTATATCTCAATCGGAAAGAACTCAATACAAAGGACATCTTCCGGTCGACTGAATTAATTCTAGCTATTATTTGTATTTGGTTATCATAACGGGCAAATAATAACAAGTATTAAAATAGTAGTTTAGGGATTTATCATTGTCTGAGTAAAGATATATTTAATATCTCAATATACTAGATTTATGCTGCTAAGCAAAAACAACTGTTGAACTTGAAACTGTTGGTCAATTCAGAAGCTGGTCACGAACGAAAATATTGTGATGTCTTTGAATTGGGGGATTAAAAGTACCTGGGTTTTCATCATTTCCCTCTCTATGTTAGTAAAATAATAAAGTGATAGTTACATCGACAAAAAATTAATGAGGTAACATTTTAGTAAATTATAAAATTATCACTTGGGGTTCATTATTTGAAGATGAGTATTTTATACATAAAGTGCATAAAAATGAATTATATATAAGCATGAACGAGATCAACAGGACACATTGATAGGATTCGTTAAGACTCGCTCCAAATACCAATATGGTCAATTCTAAAGGACATTAAAAACACAACCTTTGTCACTTTAAACAGAACAAATTTATAAACATAAACAATAATAAACTATAACAAGTCCCTTGGCCTTGAAACTGTTACATCAACGGACAAATATAAAGTGACGTAAAACATTAAAGAGCAAGCTTATGAGAAAAGGATTCTTGGTAAGACCAGGTAGAAGGGCAATTCTCTTTCGTGAGGATTCTTCTTACATAACAAAGACAAAAGATGAGTAAGAGTCTTGATGATGAAATTCTTAATAGATGAAATAAATTATTTTTAAAGCATTTTATATTATTTTCCATGCAAAGTATATATATACAGTCGTCCCTCGCAAAGTCGCGACGGCCCGGATCCACTACACGACCACCGCGATATATATGATGGTCGCGATGTTGATATATATTGAAATTTAGAGAGATTTGACATCACCCGGCGTTTAAACCTACCGCCATTTTGCCTTGTTGTGTACGTGCGTCTGAATACATGTACGCGGCCAGACCTTTTTTTTTGGGGCGCCATCTTGCTTTTTGAAGATTTACCAGTTTTCAACCTCAAATATCTTAAAACCACTGAATATTTCTTAATATCAATAGGTGAATATTAGACTTAAGTTTTTGTGTGAAAAAGTCTGCCATGAGTTCATATGGGGACGTTTTGCCGTGAAAAAACGGGAGCCAAGCCGTCGTCAAGTAGTAAAAGAACTGTGAGATGTCAAGGGGCGAAGTAGCGAAGGGCCGCTGTATAGATATATATATATATATATATAATTGGTAGGTGATGAGATGGTTATATAATGGGGCATTATTATTTGATGAAGCATTTGTGTAAATATAAAGGGAATATAAAGCTATGAACACATTTTGAGGCTCCACCTGTAAGATCATAATCTTTTCCATTCATTAGAGCTTAAAAGGGCATACTTGAAGAGAAGGAGTTAAAAACTACACAAAAAGTAAAATAATTGACTTTTCATTCAAAACTAAGTCATGTACATATATGTGGTTTTCTCATTTGAGGTCGATCGTTCCAATTATTGCTTCAAGCGATTTTTCAAGAGATGAAAAAATGAGCTTGAGAAAATTGGAGCCTACAAAAGCCAATTATTGTGACTTTACACGTTTGAAAAAGGCCGTTTTTAAATCAAAAAAGGGTATTTACAAGGGGCTTGTACTGTATGAATCTTAGTGATATCGAGTTCATTTTCTAGGGGGTTGAAGTCTTATCTTTCAAGATTTTTTTTAGTTAGTAGGCTAATCAATATTTCTTTCTCATCAACAAGGTTTTTATTAAAAAAAATTATATATATACAAATAGAATAAAAAAGTACACTTTATATAATATATGAAAGGAAAAATTGTATTTCATAAAAACATAATAAACAGTATAGTTTTAAATTAATTTCCTTTTTAAGACCTTAAACTTCAAAATCATATTATTCCTCTAAAAAAACCATAACTACAAAATCAACAACTACAATCGATCTTACATACATTAAAAAATACATAACAGACCAATCTAAATTCTCTTTGAAGTCTTGAATTTCTTGGTTTTTACAATAAAACTGGACCGATTTGGCCAATATAGGCGATAGGCGTGGTACATATTTATTTACTGCAGCTGCAGAGGTCCATTCTTGGCTGTTGACATTGGGGATTTTGAAAGATAAACCAAATATCTGGCAGGCGCTCCAATAAAGATGGCTCTCAGCTTCTTCAATTAACGAGTTATCTGAAAGGTTTTGATCAATATACCATGGTCGTTCGCCATTGGCATATTATGATCAAAATAATCAGTATTTCAAAATTGTCAGTTTTAATTGCAGAAATTATAATTATAAGACGCGTAATCATGTTGGATGTCTTCACTATGATTGACATTATCATGACAGTTTAACAGAAAATATCATGTTATTATGTGTCAATATCTCACTTCTTGCTCTTCAATATTTTATATCTCTAATACGACATTTAGCAAAACTTTCTATTCTCATATTTTTGTATCAATACGAACTGTAAAATCGCCCGGAGCAAAAAAAACAATCAGAACGAACTGATTTAAAACGGGACAAAATTAATTTGTATTATAAATTAAATTTATTTAGGAACATTTCTCGTTTATAAAAATAAACACTTTTTAATGTGTGGATATACAAACATAATTATTTTACAGAATTCACTTGTACAGAACAAAGAATTTTTGAATAAAATAACAACTAGAGGCATGTATACACTCAGAGAGTGCAAACCTCCGCCGATCCCCACCAAATGAATCACTTAACGGAATTACAATCAATCATATATGTCTACATAAGTAGGTGTGTTGGTGAATAATGAGTGAGGAGAGAGCATCCTAAAAAACATCCATTGACGTCATACTAGTTATTCGTCAATTCAGAAATACGTCACTGGATGTTTAAACTCCTTTCTTTTCTCCATCATGCTCTTAATATTAGCGTTATATTTCATTTAATATTAAGAGGAAGACGGGAAGAGAAAGAAGTTTAAGCACCCAGTGACGTAGTCCTTACCTGATAAATGAACAATATTACGTCAATGAATATTTTTTAAGCGTTTGTTCTTCCTACTCCCTGAATAGAAACCCAATTTCATTACTAATATTTTTAGTATTTAGCTCATTTTGCATCTTAATTCTGCACTCAGAGATGCCAAAATTAATCACTTGTTTCTTTCGGCATTTCCAACAACACCACAAAGTTTCATCCGAATCCGTTCCGTTCTTTTTGAGTTATCCTGCTGACAAACAAACCAACAAACTAACAAACCAACAAACCACGCCAGTGAAAACAATACCTCCTTCGGCGGAGGTAATATATACTACAATTGATTATCGTTAATATATTTCAAACAAGATTTCATATAATTTCGATATATTCAATTCCACTAATATAAGATAGAACAATGTGTTTTTGATGCCTGAAGTGCACTCATTAGCAAGCATTCAACCAAATGTTTATTTGCCCTCCAAAAAAACACAATATGATTGTTTTAATTGCCTGGTATTTACATTGTGACCGAATCAACAGGCAAGTTTTTATCTTGTGTATAAATGTGGCTCGACGTATTTGCATTTTTTATTATTTTCACGTCATTCAATTGCGGACAAACTTAAAGTAATTAACATTTGAATGACGTTTAATTATGTTTTTAACAATTTTCTTACTCATGTTTAATATTATAAAAACACAACTATATAGTCTTTTATTATTAATTATAAAGGAAGTGTGTTAGTTCAGTAGCCGCATGCTCTAATTTTAATTCTGAAGGTGCAGGTTCGATTCCTTTCTAGAGGAAATTGTTTATATTTTTATAAGGTCATTGAAAAGGTCCTATTGTAATCGAACAATATAGTTATAAAATGAAATAAACATCAACTAAATATTCATTATTTCAAAACATCAAACTATCCCTGAACATACTTTATTCGTATTATTATGGATTTAGATAAATTACAATTAGAGAAAGGTACAAATAAACATTTTCGTTTAAAATTAGACCTCTAAACAAAAGTTAAAATGCAAAACCCGCTGAATAATATAAAGCATAGTTAAGACAAAAAAGAACATGCTCTTTAATATTCACTAAAACCAGGAATCGACCCGGGTACCCGGCTGTTTTTTGAACGTCCCGACCCAGTGTCTAAAAATCCCCAGGCCGGGACTTTAATATTTTAGTTTGTTCTTCATTTTGAAAGTGACGACGTTTTTTTCATAATAATTTTTAATATATAAGAATTATTTTGTCATCCTTTCTTTTAGCATATAATTTTTAAGTTTAAAAAAAAATATAGGATAACTTCTTTTCTAAAAAAAACGTCGTCAATTTCAGATGACGAAGGAACGATATATATATATATATATAAATAATATATATATATCGAATTCATATAGGCATATACAAATATATATATATATATCGAATCATATAGGCAATATATATATATATATATTGCCTATATGATTCGATAGAATTGCATCCGACAGGATACAAATAAGCATTATAGCATAAAATTAGTCTATCGTACTGTTTGGAGTATTGGAAGGCCAAGCCCCGCCCGATAATTTGAAGGCACTGGAGTGTGCTCTATTGGGTGCTAAATCACTCATTGCGAGCAAACTCTGCAAAAATGATCCTGTGGACCCGAGGAAATAAGAGCCACTCTAATATCTTCTGCTGCTCGTTATTCGTCCTTCTCATTGAAGATTCCAAACGCTTCTGGTGCTGGATGGCAATATGCAGCGGATCTATTTAAGTTTTACCCCAAAGTTTCGGCGAAGTATTTTACAATGTTAAAAAATATAATTAAATCTTATAGAACTTTTAAAAGAAGTTAATTTATTTGAATGATTTATTACGGTTTTAGTGTTTGTTTTCAGTTTTAAATATGTATTATTTTGATGTTTATGACTACGTGTTTGAGTTTTAGATATGTATGGTTTTGATGTTTATATATTTTGTTGTTGTTTTATGTTTTGAAAGGCAACTATGGCGAGGATTAATTTTAAACTACAATGTTTATTTATGTCATACACATAATTCCTTCGCTAATATTTTATTGTATTTGGTTGTGTTTTATATCATAAAATATTTTGGGCCTCAATAAAAAAAAATTGTCTATCGAACCTAGGATCTTATCAATGAGGTAGATCAAAAATGACCATCCCCTCTCGATAGGATTCGAACCTGCGCCCCAACATTGAGAGTTGAACACGCCTTAGCACGTACGGCGATCGAGCTCCCTTGAAGGAACTAATATATTAAAGTCCCGGCCCGGTTTTGACCGGCTTGAAAAAATTAAGTCCCGGCCCGAGTCCCGGCCAAAAACAGTGTCACGGTCATTTCCTGACTAAAACAATTAACCAAAACATTTTAAATCGACAATTAAACATAATTATAAAGGACATGACAATAATATAATTTGGGAGTATTTAGATATATTATTAACAATATAAAATGCGTATTAGTATTTGTTAAGGGGCATATTTTTCGTTTATTGGATTCTTAAATGCCTCCAAAGATTTCCTTTTTATTTATATTAACGTTATATAAAATAGGCATCAAACTAATTATTTCAGCACATCAAACTGTTCCTGAACATACTTTATTATTTTTTTAAAATAATTATATGAACATTTATTGATTATAGAAACTACATATATAGAAATGTAAAAATAAACAGTTTCGTTTAAAATTAGATCTCTAAAAGGAAGTTAAAAGGCAATCAAAACTTTAGAATTGCATCTATATTTTTCTCCTTATCTCAAATAAGCTACATTTGTATTCATTACGTAATCCAAGAGCAACACACAAATTATTATTTCAACGCTCATGGCCTTATATAAGTTTCATCCACCTTTAGGAATGTACCTATGTGTGCCTCAACGCCAAGCGTTGTATCATGACTCTCGTAATTTAGAAACAATACCTACATGAGTAGTATAATCTGCTATGAAATTGCAGCAAATTCGTTTTTGATGAGCGTATAAAATCTAATGTTTTATGTTCAATATCATGTTTTGGTTTTAGGTTATTAATAAGAAATAATTGGATCCTAATTGAATACCAATTGTATTCCGTTAATAGGATTTGTGAAAAAGTACCAGAAACTATTTATGTTATAAATGCTGAGATAGGCCGACTCATTTAGCTGTTGTTGTGTTATGATTTCATTTAGAAGTGGTCATATATCCAGTTCTTTTGGCTATTGAAAATAAATATTATATCATATAATATACTGTCGGTCCTTGCTACTTCGCCCATCGACATATCACTTGGCTCCCGTTTTTTCACGGCACAAAACGTCCCCATATGAACTCAATGGCAGAATTTTGAGGTTGAAAACTGGTAAATCTTCGAAAAAAGCAAGATGGCGGCCCAAAAAAAGGTCCGGCCGCGTACAAGTATTCAGACGCACGTACGACAAACAAGGCAAAATGACGATAGGTTTAAATGCCGGGTGATGTCAAATCTTACTAAATTTCAATATATATCAACATCGCGACCCTCATATATATCGCAGTGGCCGTGTAGTGGATCCGGGCCGTCGCGACTTTGCGAGGGACGATTGTACATAAATAAATAATAATATTTATATATATATATAATAGACAAGACTCAGTGAATCATGTATTGATTAAGGGATCGAACCATTCTGGTACGAGCCATTGCCGCACTCAGAGTACTAGATATGGGACTCTCTATGGGACTGAAAAAGACTTCGTACTCGGAGAAGTTTTACAGATGGCTTTGATTTGCAAGGTTTTGCGCTCTTCAGAGTCTTGAAGTGCCATCTGACAAAGGACAGCTGTCCACATTAGCTGTCTTACGAGAACTCATGGGAGCCTCCTTATCAAGATCTTGTTGACGGATGTGAGGAATTTCATGTATAGAAAGTCGGACACACCCAGCCGGTTATGCTCTCCGAACTCTCAGAAATCTTTTATAGATCGTTGATAGCTGTGATTTCGTTTTTATACTTGAGATGTAAACATGATCTAAAGAGTCAAAGGATAGCTTTGCCTTTCATATCAAACAAGTAAAAACATCTAGAGTTTCTGGATTACAGCGCCCAGGCGATTTCATTGAACAATGATCCACGCGATATTGTTGGTATGACTCCAATACTTTTTGACATCTAAAAGGGCAAAGTACTTATAATTATCACTCAAACATGAATTCACAATATAATATGAGACGCTATAGTTCAGTGGAAACTTATTCAAGTCGATTTATTGAGGCCTTTCGAGAAAAAAAAACTTCCAATACTTTGATTTATCATAACCCTATATACCCTTATATAGTTTTTATAGTCTTTGTAAAGTATTCCTCATGTAAACATAGCTATTATTACTCAAAGTAAATATTCCATTGTTTTTATCTCTACATAGTAACGGTTTGCTTGTATTAGAACAGTACTTTATAAATCTAAAGAATCTTTAAAAAAATATTCTTAGGTTACAATTGCTTATTCATCAAGGGCTAAAAACATGAATTTGGTTGACCAGATTAATTGTTCTAATAAAGTATTTTTTTTCGTACTGACGTTATTATGATCCAATTCATTTACACAATATATTAAATGGTTAAAAACCGTTACAGATATATATTATAAGCCATTCTATGACATTTATATTGTCTTCCAAGATATCCCTGGTTTTATTTTCTATTCTTAAGAATTAAGGCCTTTGGAGGTCATTGCAAGTCTAAAAGATGAATGCATATTTATATTATTTGTAAACTTTCTATTAAAAATCAAAACAATATGAATGCAGTAAAATAAATATAATATATTTTGTGAAACAATATTTCATTAATTAATCTACCAATAAAAAAACTTAAGGAATTTAATATGTAATTAAAGACCATTCAGAAATAAGGGGATGGATTCTCCCAGAGATTTCAACTAATAAAGCAGTCAGATGTCTTTTCTTCCCTGCATAATTAAGACACGGCTTCAATTACTTCAAGTACACAGGCGTATAAATATATTTACTTTTTTGGTAAGATAAATTAGTGAAAGTTGGATGCTATAGACTTACGCTTTATTCAAAGAATCTTTAATAAGCTTAAATAAATCTCTTTTTTGGAAAGAAAAAAAAAGAAGAAAACTGAAGTCATTGACTTCTAAGCCATTTATTTTTCAAAGTAGGGAAATATGATATCTGCAATCTAATGACGACATCCTATGACGACGGAATGATTGAATTATATGAGATATAATTGAACCAATCAGAAGTTGTGGAATAATTGTGTTTTAATTCAATATTAAAAAGTGAAGGACTTGTGTTTAAACCAAATCTAATAATTGTAGAAGAATTTTTAATAAGTAAATTTAAAAGTTGTTTCTGTTTTATGTTTGTAACACAATTTTCCTATTTTAATATTGATGTATGTTATTACTAAATGTAAGATTCAAATTATAACATTTACTCGTGTAATTCTATCCATAAGCATGGTTTATATATAATTATTACCTTGCATTAAAATAGGTTAACATAATATAAAAAAATATGAACACGAAATGACTGTGAAAATGCAATTTTTATAAGAAAATCAAAATTAGAACAATAATAGTAATTATAGATTATCATTAGTAGTTATGAGTTATGAATTAAGGGAGTGCGATAGTCAGAGTGATAGGTGTGTTCAACTCTTCTTATTGAGAGCAGGTGGTTCGAATCCCGAGAGGAGATGGCCAATTGTGGTCATCTTTTTTTCACAGTTCATGGAATATATGTACAATAACCAAAGGTATAGTAATTAGAGGCTAATGCGTAAAAAATACATTATTAAACATATAGTTAAAGTTTTAGCATCCTAGCTGAACAAACTTAAATCTATTATATATATACATCAATTAAAGGCATACAAACCGAAATGACAAAAGTAAACGAAAAAAACACGGAAGATTTAAAAAGTCTATCTGTAGTTTATAAATTTATTTAAAGCTTCTTTATGGCGTCATTGTAGAACAAGGACCGGGGAAGGGAAGTATCGGATTTCATCGGCGGCTAGGTCCACGAATCAACTAAGACAGAAGTAATTTTTAGGTCCAAAAGGAAGTACCCGCCGCAGCAGAATGAAATATTGGCCTCAGTACTGACATTAATGAGTAAATTAAGGGAGTGCGATAGCTCAGTGTGAAGAGGCGTGTTCAACTCTCTATGTCGCGGGCGATGGTTCGAATCCCGAGAGGAGGCCAATTGTTGTGAACCTCGTTGATAAGAGTATCCAGGGGTACTCCAGGTGGCGTAGGGTAATAGAGATTGCGGGCCCTGATGCAAGTTATGCAGGCTGGCCCTTTCAAGGCTCGAGCAAATAAAATGAGGAATGAGCACTCTGCACTCATCCACTCAGAAATATTACCCAACACAAAAATACAGAGACAGCAAGACTGAAGCAAGACCCCCATACCAGTCATTGAATTTTAATTCATGAATCTCATGTTGTGTAAAAAATGATAGTTATGTTTTTTCCTTTCTTTTTCTCCCGGCGCCTCAGGTCTCCTCGGGACCCCAACGCATATATATCGCCAGCATTGGTGGATGCTACCTTGCCTGCTAGGTTCAATACATTTATTTAAACGCTAGATTGCTTATTTATATCCAATCGGATGCTGCAATTCTATCGAACCAATTGACAAAATCCCAATAACTTAAATCCCAAGAACCCTACACGCGTCAATCTCAAATTAATAAATTTTATTTAGCCCTTCCTTTTATCACTGCATCGAATTGATAAGTATGTAACCAAAGGGTATTGAAGGTCCAACACCTTTGGTTATCTTGTCTAAACTGTTTTTTATTTCATTAGAGGTTTTCCTTTATACCTCTTTTACCAAATATTAAATCTTATTTAACAAATTTTTAATTAAATAAATAATGTACAAAGGAGGCGAGAGAAGGACTTCTGCTACAAGTAGTAATGGATGATTTAAATGACTTATTCGTGATCTTAACGCTTCAAAAATCAATAATGTATCAAAACAATCACTGCATTCAATATTTCTTAATGAGTATATATTTTATCCTTGAAAGTTTAGAGGGTAAAGTGGAATCCATTGTGTTATTATTATGTTTTCCATTTACCAAGTCCCCTGGACACCACTTTTAACTCAGAAAATCCATGTAATTAAAATAAAGACTATATTTAAAGACTTAGGGATGCGAAATTAATGTTTTAAAGTAAATAACTGTTGTATTGATTGTTGTAGTGTCACGATATAGTGCAGGGCTATTCAACAGTAGTTTCCAAGTGGGCCACATTTGAATCCAAGAACTTGAGCTGGGCCGCAAAATTTCTGCGGCCACTTTTTTTCAAATAAGTCTATTATTATTTTTTTTATTTAACATTAATAGTATTACTATTAGTATTATTAGGCCGATGGTTACTATGCCTATTATTTTTTTTATTGGGCCTATTTTATATGACCTTTTTAGCTTTCAAAATTGAATAGGCCTATAAAAATGCACACAAACAACTCTCTGCTCCATCTCCTTTATTTAAAACAAACAAAAAAGATACAACATTAACTCAACATTTCTCATTGTTCATGAGGCTGGCTGCTAAACAGACAGGGCTATTTTAGCCCACTGCTGCCGGTGACTTTAGTGAGAGAAGTGGCATTTCTTGTTTTGCACAAGATCTCTGATGTTTGGCTCATAAGATGTCAATGCACTGGTGAATTTTGTTGTCTGTTAGGGAACACCGATAACTGTTCTTAATTGCATTCACTTGAGAAAAGCTCGATTCGCAAGTGTATGTTGACCCAAACATGTTGGCCGTGTCCGGGCCGCATCTGGGCTGCGTCCGGGCCGCATCTGGCCGCGGGCCGCCAATTGAATAGCCCTGATATAGTGTATAGTTTAGTCATACGAGTCTACTAGACCCATAAAACAGCATATAAAAGAGCCGATATCAAATAATAATATAACTATATAATTTTTTTAAACAAAAATATGAATTTATGACTTGTTTTTATTTGTTTTCCAATTTAATATTTACTTATTTATTCAATTTATGTGTTAGTTTTTATATACTAAATAAACCATGACCTTACTTAGAAGAAAAAAGTTCCTATGCATCAAAGAATGAAAAAAAAATATATATTCCCCACACACAAATAATAACTCAAGCCTATTGTATTGTAGCATCATCTAATTTTAATATGCGACTTTTAAAGAAAGAAATACTCATTTATTTTTTTAAAGGTAAGGAATAAAGTTTTTCAAGTCATTCTTCAACTAGTTGCACACTCACACAAACATATTTTTAATAAAGAGTAATAATAGGTGATGTTGATATGCATAAGAAACTGTTTACAAGGAAATCTTACACTATAATAAGCAACTCATTCTATTTTGGGCAAAGTATTCTCAAGGATATTTTAGTGTTCTTACAAGAGTAAGTACAATTCGATTTCAGTTTTTAACAATCTCTCTATATGTATATATCTCTCTCTCTCTCTCTCATATATATATATATATATATATATATATATAGATATATATATATATATATAGAGAGGAGAGAGAGAGAGACGTTGTAAGAAAGTAATGACTAATGTTATTTATATGAAAAGAAGAGATATTAGGTTTATGCGCAAAGGAATGTGACTAGGATTTTTGTATGGAACGTGTTAGGTAGAAAAAAATAGACCTTGAATAATAATAAAATGTTTTATTATTTTTACACATTAAAATCGTTTTATATACATTCTCTTTTTTTGTGTGTATATATTTTTATAAACTTTGGAATAAATAAAATAAAAATAATTGAATTTCAGTTGACAATTTACTCTATTATTGCAAAATAAGATTTACTTTTACAAACAAATATAATTGACACCACTTCTGGTTTTTCTTAAAGGAAACTTGTATGCCTATCATGTTCAAATTAGCTATTAAATATTATGCAAATCTATATAATTTGATTCCTCAAATCTTCAATAATGATAATAATTGGACATAGTCAATTTAGAAGCAAAATCGAATTATCTTCATATGTAAATCATCAATTGCCTTCAAGGAAGTGTTCCTCAGACATACCAGCATGAAGTTATATTAGAGTAGGCCATTCGTATCATTTGATGGGAGTAAAGAATTCATTCATGCAAATGCATATTTGCAATCATTTGACCAATATTTTGTCAAAGTATGTCGGGCATAAAATTATTTTATTGAGAGAGGTATGTATTCATATCTTTCATTACATTTGGAATTATATTAATCCATGTTAGTTTAGTTATCCTATCACACTTATATATGTATATATACACACACACACACACACAATATATATATATATATATATATATATATATATATATATATATATATATATATATATATATATTATATATAGTATATATATATATGATATATATATATATATATATATATATAGAGTTTACCTTGAGATCTACTGTGAAGGATGCACATCATATATTAAGCAGTATATTATTTATATTCATGAAATGTGACGATAATGGGAGTGACACTTTGAGTCAAAGGAGTATCGTTCTTTTTCCCAAACGGTTTGATGCCAAATAAATTATTTTTGAAAAGTCATTCATTGGCTTTAATAACTTTGAAAACCTTCTCTCATTAATGTTTATTTGTTTAAAATAGAGATCTTAGTATTAAAAAAATTATCTATTAAAATAGAAAAAAAAATGATTTCCTTATTTCTTGTAAAAATTCATAAACAGTTTTTATTATAAAAAGGAAATTGAGCTGCTATATTTATGTAAAAA
>CP045906.1:9114432-9141965 GCA_013387185.1 Caligus rogercresseyi | reverse complement strand
CAAATAACGTATTAATGTGCTTGGAACTTTATAACAATAGATGATCAAGATCAAATTGAAAATCGTAAGCTACTTGAAGACATCATTCACATGGCACCTGGCTATTTCTCAAAGTTGATCAAGAAAGACGTTGCAGCAAGAATTTACACATAGAACGTTAAAATTTTACCCAGAATCATCCATATTTTAAAACTGACGCCAGTTTCAGAAATCGTCTGACAAAGGTGAATAGATTTGGACTTTTTTTTTGTTTCCAACGGACAACCAAAGCTATTTCTGGAAACATGTCAAAACTCCTTCAAAAATTGGGTGGCTAGGTCTACTGAATTTGGAGCGTTTCTGTAGTGATCCTTTTAACTGGTTCCGAAAAGTTTTGGAAGAAGGCACTGTATGGACGGAAGTGTTGAGGGAAGAATATTTTAGGGATCGGGGCGTTCTTTGGGGGTGGAAAGAGGAAATGGTCCTTCTATTATTTTGGCTTTCTAAAGGATTAGTTCAATCTGGAAAAGAAAAATCTTTATGTAATACATACTTTGTTTACTCTCTTTGACTAAAAATGGCATGGGAGGAGCCGTAATGGCAAATAAAATATTACTTTTTCTTGAAACACTTCCATTAAAAAGAAGTAGATTGCTTGGGGATTATTCATAGTTCTAATAGTGAAATTTGGGAGAAAAAATACAATTTAAAGTAAAATAGATTTTAAAAACAGGCAAATGGACAACGACATAGTTTTTACAATTTATAAATCATTTCTTACAAGACCCTTCGGATGTTATTAGAGGGAAAAATAAATCAAAAAAACATTTTATATCTCAATAGATAGAAGGAGAAGTAGTTTTAAAATAAGTTTTCAAGTTATGAGGTAATAAAAGGTATTCAACCTAAAAATCTAATTATCCCTATTCTGGTTTAAGAATAGAATTGTTACTACCACTTACCACTTGGTGCAAATATATGGCAAAACAAGTGAGGATAAGGTTTGCTCCTCTGTATGGATACAAAGGAAAACTTTGGTTCATTTTTTAATGGAATGTCCAGAGGTGATTCGATTTTAGATGTTTAAGGGAACGTTTTAATGAAGTTTGGCTTCTACTGCTATTGAGGAATTTGTTTATTTTTACTCTAGCCCGTTTCAAAATGAAATCAATTTTTAACATCAAGAGCGCAATTTTTAATGTATAACTCAAGTCCCTATATATTTGTCCAAAATAGCGGATTTTTGTCTAATAGGCCAAAAGTAGTGCTATCTCTTTTTGGGCATATATCAGGAAACGACCAGGACACCTTTTTTTCGCCGAGACCCGGACCGGGCCAAAACCGGACCGACTCCTAATATATATTTTCGTTCCTTCGACATTCTGAAGTGACGACGTTTTTTTAGAAATAATTTTGAAAAAAACAGTCTCAAAAAAAGTGATGACGTTTTTTTTTTTAAAGAATTTCCAAAAAAAAGTGAGGACGTTTTTTTTATTAATAAATTCAAAAAATTCACAGAAAAGTGATGACGTTTTTTTAGAAAATAATATTTTAAAATTTCCTTTCTAAATTTCGTAACTTTATGAATGACAAACGAAAGGAAATATTTAAGTCCCGGCCCGGTGTCTAAAAACCGGGACCGGACAGGGCCGGGACGCTCAAAAAACGCCGGGATCCGGGCCGGGTACCCGGGCGTTTGCTGTCATATATTTATAAATGCTAGTGTGGTTTCTTTTTTGTTTGTTTGTTTTGAAAAGAATATGATAGTTTTTTTTGGTTAGCTTATGTCTATATGTGAGTGTTAGTTTTTTGGTGAAAGGTTGAGGTGTTTTTTGTTTTCTTTTGTTTAAGTGTGAGTTAAAAACTGAAATGTTTTTAATAAGGTTGTACGGTCGTACAAAAACCCACCATAATTATCAAAATTTGTTAGTCATAGATGGTAGCGAAAAAGTGGAAACTAATATTTAAAAATAAATAATAAGGTATGCGTCCAAATATACAATAAATTTTGTCACATTAATTAACATTTTTATTTTCAATTGTATTTAAATACGTAACTTAATACTTGCTTTAAATTTATAACTTAAATATATTTTTTCAGTAAATTTTTCATTATAATTGCATTTTTTGAATGAAAATTATCAACAATTAACGATGATCTTTTTAATTCGATGGACCTCAACATCCGTCTTAATTTAACCTTGTATTAAAGAGGAGTTTTGTGGACATTTATTATTTTTATAATTTTTTTGTATCTAGACTATTAATTTTGTTTGACCAGCAATCGGGTTGTGACATCGAAAAAAATAATACTTCAACTTTGAGAGTCTAAAGGTTCATTTGGTGTTTTAAAATAAATTAAGTTTAAGCTAAGAAAATTAATGGTTTTCTTTTTTCGATCGTTATACATCAGATGAAAGGGAATTGTAGTTAACTCAAAAGCATTTAAAGTTAGGACAGTCTCTACTGAAGCAAATATCATAGTGATGTGAATTTTTTACTTGAAAAGTGAATTTTTATTATTAGTTGTTGAATTATTTATTTAATATTTAATAGAAAAAAATATATATTTAATAAAAATTACAACAACCATCGTCGATAAAATATAGTTTAGGTACAAAATAAGTGAATTTCTTATAAATGTATTTCGGCGTCAAATAATTATCATATGACTTAGGAATAAATATATAAACTATCTATCACAAAAAAGTTCCTCCTTAGGCATAGTAAGGGGTAGGGCAGGCTTATAAGGGGCTGGCTTGTAAGGGCTGGCTTGTAAGGAGCTGGCTTGTAAGGAGCAGGCTTGTATGGAGCAGGCTTGGGTTCGTACTTGGGGTAGACGGGGGTTCCCTCGTACTTGGACGTCAGCGACGAATCCGGCGTAGTCATCAGCGGTGTAGGTCACGGTTGGATTCGGCCGTCGGGGAGGGCGACCTGGTAGGATCCAGAGGTGGTCTTGGCGTCAGAGTTCTCCTCGGCAGAGAACTTGGCTCCGGAGTAGTCATCAGCAACGCCATATGGAGGCATAGGGCTTGGGTGACTCATCGGCGTAGGGGCAGGCTTGTAGGCAGGGGCAGGGTGATAGGGAGCAGGGTGGTAGGGAGCTGGGTGAGAGCGGGGTGATCCCCAAGGGCGGCAGAGGCCAGGAGGGCAACGGAAAGAACAAAGCGGAACATTTTGATTGATATGATTAGAGGAGTGGACAGTTTGTAATGAACTGATAAATATATGAGAGTGTCAATCCTTTTATAGGCAAGGTGGTTTGGGCGAACGCATGTCGTGCGTTCGCCCGTAGTTGTTTCTTAATAGTCGCGTATGTTTGTTTTTTCCTTTAAAAAAGAATATGAGAAACAAGCATAAAATTGCAATCAAGGAAAATACATAGGTACAAACATATTTATCTAAAGAAAAGTATTTCTTTTGCCATATTATCATTTCATAAACCTATATAAAGTATTTAAGAGTATCAATCATTATTGGGCTTATATTTTTATCAAAGTAACGCCTTGGACAGATTACTTTATTTTTAAGTGTTATTATTTTTGAATCACCAACCTGTACTTATCTGGATACTCACTTGAAAAGAAAGAGAATTGAGGAGTTCTTTAATTGCTCCATGCAGAGAAACAATCTTGACTTGATAAAAGAAATAGGGAAATCCTACAATAAACTCCGACGATATCACCCTATCTTATGTGTCCTATAAAAAATTTACTATATGTGTACTATATATCATATAATTTTCATAGGTATTATTGATATATATATATATATATTTCTCATAAGCACGGTCTTTATTGAATAAAAAAAATACATCATATAATGTAAAACATATAATCTAAAATAATTAAAAAAGTAAATTGTGTTAGGAATAACATAAATACACATTTTAGTTTAAAATTAATTTCCTTTTAAAACCTTCAAAATCTAAAACATTTAACATTCTTGAAATATATACAAAAATACAACTAACACAATGATTAAATATAAAAGGCAATAAAATATAGCAAATATTCAAGAAAAATCTAAAATATATGAAATTCTTAAATGCAAAAAAAGAAGATAAATAACTAAGATCAATCTATAAGCGTTCGTTTTGGAGTTCTTGTATTTTTTGTACTGGCGAAGAAGGACATTGAGTGTCGTTTGATGTGAGGTGATGAAGATGGGACGTATTTGAAATATATATTTGTTGTCTTAAGATAGCCCCATGGTGCATTTTATTTCTTTTTATGGATTCCATTGTTCATGAAGGGGTTATATAGTTCGGTGGTTTGAATATTGAAATTCAAATTGTAGATCATGTTTAGTTACGGGGTTTTTCCGACCAGTTGAATCAACAAAACATTAATGATTCCTAAGCGCTAAAACATTAAATACAATGATGCTAAATGACTAATTTAATTACCTTATTGCTTATTATATGGCTTTATAAAACTAAAATATATTTCATTTACAGAAAAATAATTACACTTTTATAAGTACTAACATGTTATATATTTTTATATGGGTTTCCATTTCAGTGCGTATATAAATATAAACTGTGGCAATACAAATCACGAGTCTACCTGCCTTAAAAATCAAGTTTATGTCGAACATAATTTTCTTTAAATTTAACTAATATATTTTCCTATGTGTAGCAGAAATCAAGAAAACTGGGTCTGAACAACTTTGGGTTTTGTTCTGAGGAAACTGGAGAAAGAGAGAAGTTGAAGAAGATTATCGTTCTCTTCGAATCCCTCTTACTGGGCCGCATCAATCTTCTTTGACAAATCAAACCCCTCTTCTGCTGCAAGCATTAAGAAAGATAAATAAATCAACTGATATTTCGCATTTATCTTTTTGATCTATTAATTTACTTTGTTCTTAAAACCCTTTGCTATCATATTATTATTATTATTCTTTACATGACATATATACGATGCAATTTTTGGTATACATATATATGTCTTAATTAAGCATTTATATCATAGTTGTACAACTAAGTCCTCAAAACATGACTCTAGCAGTAAGTGCTGGCCGATTGTGACTTATCCAAAACGTCATGAATCAAGCTAAGATGTCATATAATCAAAACGCTTTGACAAATAAGCAATTTTGTTATTGTATCATATGCCTTCGTTTGTGAGAATATGTCTCATTTTGTACAAAGTAAGCTTCATTTGCGGGAAGGGTTTGCTTTTCTTCATCATTCGAAGAAATTGGCGACTGATTCGCATCGAGCACTCCGAAAAACTTACAAAGATGTATTCTAAGAGAAGAACGTGCTATGATTGGTTTGTTCGCTTCAAAGGCGTTGATTACGATGTTGAGGTTCGTTCGCTTTCTAGATCATCGGTTCGGTCGAATATACATGCTACAAAGTTATGCTTTGCATTTGATGGGTCGGTGTTATGTATTATGAGCTTTTGAAACCAAACGAAACCGTCACTGGGGAACGGTATTGAACTCATTGGCGCGATTGAGCCGAGCACTACACGCAAAAGCGGCCACAATACGAGCAGAGGCACAAAAACGTTATTCTACAGCATCGCAACACTCGGCCTCACGTTGCCAAAACCGTTAAAATGTACTTGGAAATGCTTAAATGGAAAATCCTACCCCATCCGCCATATTCGATGGGCAATATTTGAATGATTCATTTTATCTATTTTTTACTGTTATATATATATATATATACCAGCGAGAACTTAGTTGAACTACAGGCAGAAGCTACAACGTCCAGAATGACAGGTTGCTTGGCAAGGGGATAGAAGATGTCCATACGGTCTTGAGCACAAAGTTCCCGTTCTCCGTGATGGCCCTAGATGTCATCTGCAACACCGGTAAGGTGATGTCCCCCTTCTTCTTCGATCCCAAGGAAAGGGACAATGCAAAAAGTTATTGCAATGTTATGGAGAAGCTTGTCATCGCTATCAGGACTACTAACCTCTTCAACTTCCGACATATCTTTCTGGGATCGCAACACCTGTTGATCCGAGGAAGTTATCAGAGCAAGCAAGTCCTAAGGGTAGAATGGACAAGATGATCGTCGCTGAGGGAGGGCGATTTGAATTAATCTATTGCTCAATATCATGACTAGATTTTCCTATTGACAAATATCCAATAACGTCCCTGTTTATCAAATTAACTCATTTTTAAAGAGAAAACTCAGCCGTATCACAAATAATAAAATTAGTGAACTCAATTTGTTTTTGAATAAATATATATTTAAGTATCAAATAAGTATTATTTGACTAAGGAATAAATATATAGATTATTTATCACATCGATAGTTCTTAGTTCTTAGGCGTGGTATGGGGCAGGGGTTGTAGATGGGGGCAGGCTTATAAGGAGCTGGCTTGTATGGAGCAGGCTTGGGTTTCGTACTTGGGGTAGACGGGGGTTCCCTCGTACTTGACGTCAGCAATGAATCCGGCGTAGTCATCAGCGGTGTAGGTCACAGTGTGGATTCGGCCGTCGGGAAGGGCGACCTGGTAGGATCCAGAGGTGGTCTTGGCATCAGAGTTCTCCTCGGCAGAGAACTTGGCTCCGGAGTAGTCATCAGCAACACCGTATTGGAAGGCGTAGGGCTTTGGGGACTCATCGACGTAGGGAGCGGGCTTGTAGGCAGGGGCTGGGTGATAGGGAGCAGGGGCAGGGTAGGGAGCTGGGTGAGGAGCGGGGTGATCTCCAAGAGCAGCAGAGGCCAGGAGGGCAACGGAAAAGAACGAAGCGAAACATTTTGGATAGGTATTCAACGATACAAATAGGTACTGTTAATTTTTTGAGCTCATTTCCTCCTTTTATACAAATGGGTAGGTGTTTGTCAAAAAGGCGGTGGGGGTTTATTTTAGCTTTGTAAGAGAGTGTGCATTTTGTTTATGTCAAGGAAGAGTATTCATATATTAATAAATATGAAGTAATATGAAGATTTATGCAACTTAAAAAAAGATAAAACAAAATCACTTTCAACAAAACATTTATAAAATTTGTCAAAATGTAAAAATATTTTTGTATCATGACAGTGTTTTAAACCCAGAACATCAGAGGCTATTTTGGCTGTTAGATGAGTTACATACTGATGTAAATTTATACAAGGGGCATCGACATATTTGCCACAATCTAACGGAGATATTACTCCATCAGATTGTGTTAGATCCGTTAGTTTTTGGTGCTCATTTTTTGGTTATAGGATTCAATTATTGTTTAATATTTGAAAAAATAACATTATATTTTAAGTGCCCCAGAATTTTTTTTTCATCATCTAATCTTATTAATATGAAGTTATTATGTAAAAATACATAAATAGACATGTAATCTAAAAATTAAAAAAACAAAAGATTAAAACGATTTCACATTATTAACATCAAATAAAAACTGAATGCACAACAATAAACCAAATAATAAGGATTAGTAAAATTTCAATAATTTCTTCATTATTTTTAAAAGATGCTTTGATTTTGACGGGAAGTATTAATTTCATTCGCAGCGACGGTCCAGGAGTTGTCCAGAAGCGACGGTATCCTTAGGGAAAGGGCTCCATATCTTGCCACCGCTGAGAGCAATGAAATTATTTTGTTCTATGAGAGAGATCATAGGTGAGCGATTGAAGATAAAAAGTCTTTAAGGTTAAAATATATGTTTTAAATCGAATGACAATCTTCCTTAATCAAAAACGTCCCGAATCTGTAGCTCTGAGGCGCCCTAAGGGTCCAAATTTCAATTATTTTTTTTCTATTAGATTGGTACAACATTTGTGATAGTAATTTCATTTGATGGAAGTTGTTTGACAAAGGAACTCTGTGTGTTTTCGATTTTTTTCATTTTGAAAAACTATTACAAAACAATAGCAACAAATTACATTCCATTTTGTGCTATAAAGAAATAAGTGTTCTGAAAACGTTCGAAATCTTGAGCAAGAGTATTGGTTACAATGCTTTGAAGATATCTATAGTTCTTGAGTGGCACGAGCGGCTTAAAAGTGGACGCATGTCCATTGATGATAATGACTTTCTAAATCAAAATTAAATATCGGAGTAGTTAAGCATATTATGCTTATTATTCTCCACAATAGACATAAGTACATGAAAATCACTTTTTTTGTTTTGTTTGTTTGAGGTAGGATCCAAGAGTACGAATTGAAATTGAGTCTTGAGTCCAAGGCGGAATTGAATATACGATCTTAGCCTTAGAACACACAACCACTTTAACCATGTTGTTTACACATTCTACCTCGGGAAGCCAAACAGGTAACCAATGTTACAATTCTAAGAATTGCTGGGATCTGCTTTAGCTCTGGAGGATGTTGGTTAAAGCATTTTTGAGCGATCATTCTCTTAAGACAAAAGAAATCACACTCAGCCAACATGTGACAAGACGTCTCATCACTATGCTGACAAAAACGACACTCACGAATGAGAAATTTGTTCGACAATGACTGATGATATCTAAGAAAGATGGAAATCACTTACACTAAAGTAAGGAAAACGACCACACCATTGAGTATCTATGGTACTTCATTAAAAGGAGATCTAGCTACAACAAAGTGACTGATCAAAATACATGTAAAATATACATGAATTTCAATTATGCAATTTACAACACCCATATAATATTATAAATTAAATTCCTGATTTTTCTTCTTTATGCTATTCATACTCTTAAGTTTCATTATTAAACATTTTTACAATTAACAATACTCGCATATTGGGCGCCTACGGCTCCCACATTTCGCCCTTCGGGTTTGGGTAGGTTTTAAGTCACTTGAGATGGTTTTTATTTTCTATTTCTCTAACTCCTCCTCTCCTTTTCTTTTTTCCTCTCTTTACCTCGAAAAGTAGGTAGTTCAAATCAGACAAGGTCTGAAATTTTTAATTTTCATTTCTGGTCCCATCACTTGCAAATAGTTTTATTAGGTCCGTCTTGACCCAAGGATTCCATAGGTACCTTCAAAGTTAAATCTGACCATAAATGAGGGAGGAGATAGCGTGCGGACATACAGACGGACAGAGATTGGTGAATTAATATATAGATAGCTTTTAAATAACCATATATATCTAAATGTACATGGGATTCTGAACTTACGAATGTATATTTCAGCATCGAAATTTGATGGAATCAAGGGTACATAAATATATAAGTTATCTATTAAAACATGGTTTCTTCTTAGGCGTGGTATGGGGCAGGGGCAGGTTGTAGATGGGGGCAGGCTATAAGGAGCTGGCTTGTATGGAGCAGGCTTGGGTTCGTACTTGGGGTAGACGGGGGTTCCCTCGTACTTGACGTCAGCGATGAATCCAGCATAGTCATCAGCGGTGTAGGTCACAGTCTGGATTCGGCCGTCGGAAGAGCGACCTGGTAGGATCCAGAGGTGGTCTTGGCGTCAGAGTTCTCCTCGGCAGAGAACTGGCTCCGGAGTAGTCATCAGCAACACCGTATTGGAAGGCGTAGGGCTTGGGGACTCATCGACGTAGGGGGCGGGCTTGTAGGCAGGGGCAGGGTGATAGGGAGCAGGGGCGGGTGATAGGGAGCTGGGGAGGAGCGGGGTGATCCCCAAGGGCGGCAGAGGCCAGGAGGGCAACGGAGAGAACGAATCGAAACATTTTTGGATAGGTATTCAACGAGATACAAATAGGTACTGTTAATATTCTTGAGCTCATTCCTCCTTTTATACATATAAGATTATCAAAATGGGTATGTGTTGTCAAAAAGACGCCGGGGTTTCATGATTTCCTGCTTAAAGAGTGTATTCTTGGGTTATAGTAAAAGAAGAAAATAAATCGAAGTATTTTTCAACAAATCTTACATCCATTTTATCTGTTTGGAAATATATTTTTCTTCAATTCACGTGTTTTTTATGATAAATATGTTTGGTTCAACAGTTCATTTGTAAATGTTATAATAAGAATGACTGATGAATTTCACTTATCATTTTTTTTAGCGTTTATATATTTATATTATTTAAATATATTTATTATGAGTAAGACCAGTACACAATAAAATATTAAGGAACTGAATGACTCTTTGGGATAACATAAAAAAATATTTTACGAAAACTAACTTTAAATCATGGACCTGTGAAGTTCTTACTAGATACTTAGACAGTGTTTAAGTTCTTATATCATGGGTTTTATTTTTTTAATACTTGTTTTTGAGTTTCGTTCAACAAATACTATGCTGGCTAAGATGTTTAACTATATTCTCTATTTTGTCTAAAAATGTGATTTGGTTACACTCTAAGTAATACTTTTTAAATGATTCCATAAACATTTGTGCTTGGGGGTTCGAATCTATGCCATAAGGGTAGGTGTTCGAGCCTCCATTGTTTATATTTCATTTTTATGAACCTCCAGTTAGTATATACCATATCAGAACTGAGAAATTACATATCACTTTTATACATTAATTTGTCTAAACGATAAAAATGACAAACAATGTATATAATATAATTTTTAAGGAGATCAGCTTTGTTAAAAAGTGAATTATATTAAATAAAATATGCAAAAATTAATCTAATTTCATTAAAGCCATTATTTTAAGTTTTGAAAAGCTATACGACAAATTTTTGTGGTCCCTTTGAAATGAAAAAAATCTATCTTAGGATTTATATTTAGTCAAAAAATAATTCAAATAATTTTGAATAAAATCAATTTAATGACATACCTATAAGTTGGTCAGTGTTATCACATCCTGAGCGTTTTACAGGTGAAAACAATTAAAATACGAAAAAGTAATGTTTCTATATGATATAACAACTTCTTTTAAATATTAAAAATGAATGGAGATCAAATTTTGATATCCTAGAATTGTCCCTTTTAAATAATTTTATTTTTTTGGTTCTTCCTTATTTTGAGTCGACGTGTAGAATGTAGAATCTGTTGCAGGTCATTTATTACTATATTTTGATCAATCTTATAAGTCAGTAAAATTTTATGACGAAATACTAGATGTCCATTGGAAATGAAGGTTTAAAAACGCACCAGATCTCCTGCATACATATTCTCAATACATGTTGTCGGTCCCAGGAATTGAGAAAGCGTTATATCGTGCTGTCATATTTAAATTATGATTGATTTGATTTCTTCATTTGTAATTGCTACATTATGAATCATTATAATTTTTGCCAGATAACAACGAATGCTGAGCAAAGTGTTTGTGTCCCGAGCTCGAGTTTTTGCTGGTGTCATTGTGGGATTCATGGACAGTTAGAATAAAAGTAATGCTGTGATTATTTTATCGTTAAATCCTCTCTTATGAAGTAGACTATCGGACAATGGCAAAAGCATGAATAAATTATTTATGAACAGTTGTCCACAGTCTTTACAAGGTGTGCTATAAAACGTCCATCTAATGGAAATCTGGAGCTGAGAAATGAATCTTTTCTCTTCCTTAATCTGTGTGATGGAACAAAATATTATCTTCCCCAGAGAAGCAGAGAGTTTTAGGTCTCTTAATATGTATCACAAATTTCATTTGCCTTCTTTAATATATTGTTGAAAAATACACCCTCTAGTGCCATGATATGGGAGAAAAATGACTCAATGCTGCTCTTTTAATAGATAAAAAAATATTCGACAATTAAACAATGGCTTTCGATTGAGGTTCATATAGAAATAACTTCCTTAGATAATGCCTTCATTAAGTTCCCTTGGTCCTTCAGACTTGTAACAAAAAGGCTTTTTGCATAATTGTTTTTGCAACTTGGTCTACAACATATGTGTAACGTCATCGGATATATATCTAAAATGTGTTTACTAGAGCTATAATCAACTCTAAAGCCCCTATTAAGCCACAGCATCTCCGAAAAAAAAAGCAATTGAGTTTGCGCTTTTGAGTTGCAAAAGCTAATTGCAGAGCGTTATCTTCGTGGGAACCTATTCAAGAGGGAGACCTAAAATCATATCATATCAGCAGCAGCTCGGTACATGGCGCTCTTCATCAGGATTCCAGAGGATTCAAGCTGGAGATTTGCGAGTGACATCGTTCGTTACTTCCCCTCCCTTAGATGGACCTCTCACCATCTGAAGTTTTTACTACGATTTTACAAAAAAAATAAAGTTTTAAATGAAGTCATACCTATTTATTCTAAATCACGTTCATGTCATTTTAGTATCAATTAATTACCTCCGCCGAAGGAGGTATGTTTCACTGGCGTTGTTGGTTGGTGGTTTGTTTGTTTGTCAGCAGGATAACTCAAAAAGTAACGAACGGATTCGGATGAAACTTGTGGAGTTGTTGAAAATGTCAACAGGAAACAAGTGATTAAATTTTGGCATCTCTGAGTGCAGAATTAAGATGCAAAATGAGCTAAATACTAATAAATATTTCAAGTTAGCCTACTCTGCCAATAGATGTCGCGTGCTGTGAAATTGGGTGCCGGGAGCGTCTTTCTCTCGGAATTTCCGTCGACGGGAACCCTCCCCCGTCCCTCTACGCCGCCCCAGTCGTGAAAAATCCGCCTCGGAAGGCTCATAAGGACCCCGTGACGGCGGAGGTTTGCACTCACTGAGTGTATATATGCCTCTAGTTTATACTGTGTTTTGTGAAGTGATTGTACATTTATGTGAGTGTTTAATGTTTTGTATTTACTTTATTTTGTTATAAATTTTAACTATAATGTCTATTTATATATAGTTTATATTTATTACGCTAAATTCAATAAAGTCTTAATAGGATTGAAAAAAAAAACTTCCTATGTATGGAATTGTTAAGATCCATGATACTCCCCACAATCAAAAGAGTTGGCATAGGGCATCCACAACTCTTCTTAAATAATAGGATCAATTTATGGTCCCAACAGGAAACTCTTCATTATTTCAATAAATAATAAACTGTATATAGAGTGATTCGTGTCCCACTATTTTGATAGGGGATCTCATGTAGATTTCAACAGTAATTTGGATTCATATCCTAATAGAGCGCTTTTACGAAGTGAATTCGGCAACTTAGTTTTGTAAAATGGGGTGAGAAATTTAGTATCCGATAGGAATACTCATGGAAATCCGTCCGAAAATCTTCAAGAATTGACCCTTCTCTCATCGACTCCTTGGCTATCCTCTTTTGCTAAGAGAGTAGCATATAAATATGTCCCATCCTCCGATCACAGATTGCTCTGTGGGATCTATTTTGTTCTCATAAAAAAAATAAATTTAGGACTCCCTCTATGGGTTACTGAGTTAGCTGATTTTAAACAAAACTAAGTAATAGGGTCTCTCTAATTTTATGATTCTTCTTTTACTTCCCAAAATTATACAAAATTTACTGCAAAATAATTCGAGACACAACCATATGTTTCATTAAAAAAGATTATTGAATCTGTGGTGAAAACGTGGTCTTTTTACACATCACATTTCTTCCACCCACTGCAAATGAGATATCAATCTCAAAAAAATTGCAGAGGACGGAATGACAAAAAAAGTTTATGCGGAACCAAATGCTATACAATACTTCGTCTCTCTTCTTCTAGACATTATCTTTCTGCAAAAAATATAAAAAGCTCAACATCATGGCAAATTAATAACAGACCCCCTTTGATTCTCGAAGCTTTCACTGATAACTTCAGAAAAAATGTGGAGTATTCCAGAAATAATTTCTTCAGGCCCAAGAGAGGGAAGATAGGCTCCATTTTCTCTAGTGACAAAATCACAAAATTTATTACAAATTCTGTAAAGAAAACTAGACTTCTGGGCCAGATAATATCAAAGGGAAGATTTTTTCGCTAAGCCCAGGGATATTGTTCCCTACCTATGTACTTAAAATAGCTCAAGAAATGGACACAAAGGGCCCTTTCAACGAGGTAGAATAGCCTTAATACCAAAAAGGGAGATAGTACTCATATTAAACATGGAGGCCCTTTATACATATATTGAATGTGGCTTATGGGACTTTAGCAGGTGTTTTGGCGAAGAAAATAAAGCCCATATGGAATTAAAATAATAAGAATCCCGAGCACAAGGGGGGTTACTGTAATAGCATATCTCTGATTTTCAGAAATGTACAGACAGCATAGATTCAACAAGAAATAGTAGAAAGTTTGGAGCTATCATTACACTCCGCCGAGGAGTATTGTTTTCATGGCGTTTGTGGGTTTATTTGTTTGTCAGCAGGATAACTCAAAAAGTACTGAACGGATTCGAATGAAACTTTGTGGAGTTGTTGGAAATGCCAAGGAACAAGTGATTAAATTTGGCATCTCTAAGTGTTTTTAATAGGCAAAATGAGCAAAATACTACTAATATAATAATGATGGGTCTCTATTCAGGGAGTAGGAAAGAACAAACGCTAAAAAATGTTCATTGACGTAATTATTGTTTCTCATATTCCCTCAGGACTATGTGTTAACCCAGTTTTTACGCTTAAACTTCTTCCGTCCTCCCGTCTCTGAGTGCTTTTTTATATGCAAAATGAGCTAACAGAAGGAAACAATGATTAGAGATAGAAAATGGGCGTCTTGTGAAAGGGAGAATGTTTTAATAGGAATGTTTGTGGGGATTGGCGGAGGTACACACTCTCTCGTGTATATATTTGTTCTTTTCTTGGCTCTCCTCACTCATTATCACCAAACACACCTACTTATGTAGACATATATGATGGAGTGTAATTCTGTATAAGTGATTCCTTAGGTGGGGATCGGCGGAGGTTTGCTCTCTTCTTCTAGACATTATCTTTCTGCAAAAAATATAAAAAAAAGCTCAACATCAATGGGAAATTAATACAGACCCCCTTTGATTCTCGAAGCTTCACTGATAACTTCAGAAAAAAATTGGAGTATTCCAAAATAATTTCTCAGGCCAAGAGAGGGAAGATAGGCTCCATTTTCTCTAGTGACAAAATCACAAATTTATTTAAACTCGTAAAGAAAACTAGACTTTGGGCCAGATAATATCAAAGGAAGATTTTTTCGCTATGCCCAGGTGATATTGTTCCCTACCTATGTACTTAAAATAGCTCAAGAAATGGACACAAAGGAATACTCCAAGAGGCCCTTCACGAGGTAGAATAGCCTTAATACCAAAAAGGGAGATGTACTCATATAAACATTGGAGGCCCTAACTATATGAATGTGGCTTATGGGACTTTAGCAGGCGTTTTGGCGAAGAAAATAAAGCCCATATGGAATTTAAAATAATAAGATCCGCGCAAGGGGGTTTATGTAATAGACTATCTCTGATATTCAGAAATGTACAGACAGCAATAGATTCAACAAGAAATAGTAGAAAGTTAGGAGGTATCATTACTCCTCCGAGGAGGTATTGTTTTCACTGGCGTTTGTTGGTTTGTTATTTGTTTGTCAGCAGGATAACTCAAAAAGTACTGAACGGATTCGAATGAAACTTTGTGGAGTTGTTGAAATGCCAAAAGGAACAAGTGATTAAATTTTGGCATCTCTAAGTGCTTTTTTAATATGCAAAATGAGCAAAATACTAAATGAAATGGGGTCTCTATTCAGGGAGTAGAAAGAACAAACGCTAAAAAATATTCATTGACGTATTATTATTCATATATCAGCTCAGGACTATGTTAACCCAGTGACGTAGCTTAAACTTCTTCCTCTTCCCGTCTCTGAGTGCTTTTTTAATATGCAAAAATGAGCTAACAGAGAGGAAACAATGATTAGAGATAGAAAATCGGGCGTGTGAAAGGGAGAATGTTTGAATGGGAATGTTGTGGGGATCGGCGGAGGTACACACTCTCTGAGTGTATATATGCCTCTAGTTGCCATTGATTTTGAGTAAGGCATTTGATTCTATACACCACGGTTTTGTGCTCAAGGCCGTTAAGAAATATCTCCATAAGTGGGTTTTCAACCCTATTTGTACCCTCTTGCTGAATGGTTCATTTACTTTCTGTATAGGTGGAGAATATAGGAGCCCATTTGCTAGGTAGGAGTTGTCGTCAAGGATGTCCTGTGTCTCCTCTACTGTTCATTATGTCCCTTAAAGAATTAAGCTGATCTCTAACTCGAAAGTATGGTGGTTTTGGTGTTTGTTTCGGAGGAAAAAACACTTAATGGATTTATATGCTGATGATATTACGGTGGAGGTGGAGGGTAATTCTGTTACCCAATTTAAAAAAAAGAATTGTAATTCTGCTTACCTACATTGATAAGTTCTCGATAGCGTCAGGCTTGAGAACTAATCTGGAAAAAACCTTTATTTTGCCCATTGGTCTGTGGTCCCCTCTTTCAACTACAACTATAGGTGGCTGTAAAGTTAAAAGGTTTCGTGATTGATGAAGGGCTGCCCAAATTTTGAATACAAATAGAAATGCAATAATATTGTTATTCAACATATAAATCCTATTTCTGCTCAAAATAGTGGCAAAATCATAAAATTAATGCAATTAATAGCAAATTCAACTCAATTACCATCTTTTTACATTAAAATATATCCCCTTTGATTTATACAAATAACATTAAATTTGCTATTTAATCCAAAGACCTCTTAATTTATGATATGAAATTTGTTAGTTATGGGTTTTTGTCAGATTATGTTATGACTCATCAGTCTTTCTTCCAGACTCTCCTACTCAAAGGCACTGATTCCATTAAAACAAAAGAAGTCAGCCAACAAGGGATAAAATAATTATGCTGACGAAAATGACTCTCATGAATGTGTGACTTGCTCGAACAACGTTTGGATCTATTTATCAAAGCCATATAGTGTTTATCTGTATTATTTGAGTACAACAAATTTCATAATTCATAGAACAACAGAAAAGAATCATATATTGATTAACATACTAAATCAATCAAACCATCAAATACAGAACAGTTATCCCAAAAACATCTATCCAAAATGGGCGAAATTATTATTCTTAAGGGCTTTCAATTTCCCTTGATATTTAGAAAAAAGAATAAGAAAGAAGCAATGTATAAATTTAATAATCAAATAATTTTTATTTAAATTAAAAATAAATATTTAATTTATTTATCACATCAATAGTTCTTAGTTCTTAGGCGTGGTATGGGGCAGGGCAGGCTTGTAGACGGGAGCAGGCCTATAAGGAGCTGGCTTGTAGGGAGCAGGCTTGGGTTCGTACTTGGGGTAGACGGGGGTTCCCTCGTACTTGACGTCAGCGATGAATCCAGCGTAGTCATCAGCGGTGTAGGTCACAGTCTGGATTCGGCCGTCGGGAAGGGCGACCTGGTAGGATCCAGAGGTGGTCTTGGCATCAGAGTTCTCCTCAGCAGAGAACTTGGCTCCGGAGTAGTCATCAGCGACGCCATATTGGAAGGCATAGGGCTTTGGGGACTCATCGACGTAGGGGCGGGCTTGTAGGCAGGGGCTGGGTGATAGGGAGCAGGGTGGTAGGAAGCTGGGTGAGGAGCGGGGTGATCCCCAAGGGCGGCAGAGGCCAGGAGGGCAACGGAGAGAACGAATCGAAACATTTTTGGATAGTTATTCAACGAGATACAAATAGGTACTGTTAATATTTTTGAGCTCATTTCCTCCTTTTATACAAATGGTAGGTGTTGTCAAAAAGACGTTGGGGGCTTCTTATAGCTTTATAAGAGAGTGTGTATTTTGTTTATGGTAAAGAAGAATATTCATGTCAAGAGGATTCTTATGACTAAATATTTTTCTATTATCGGAACAAACAAATTAAAGTCTTGACCAAATTCCTTTGGTCAATATTTTATAGAAAAGATGCTCAGGCTACAGTTCAAATTTATTATTAATATATTTAGATAACAAAGAATAAACGATAATGTTTAAATATTTTCTACATTAATAAAAATTGGTTTGTAGAAAAGTAATCTATGCTAACATTTGAAAAGATATCTTAAAGAACAGACCGTTTTTTATGTACAGGTATGTACATAAATAGAAAACTGAAATAAAAGATATCTATATAGAGTTTTATTTTAAAATTTGGTACATTATTTGAAAAATATCTATGAAAAAATTTTTTAAAGAAGAATGAGCCATAAGAATTAATTGTTCTAAGTCATATCAGTCACTGTAACTTATCATAATGACTTGATAAGTTAAAGAATGTCAATTCTGAAATTCTTTAGAAATTATTATACAAATCGTTGTCTCAAATTAATTAGTTATTAATTATTGTACCATATTTAAGATTGAACTGGTAACTCAGCAAAGTAAGATTTTTGTTTGTGACTATAGTATAATAAATTATTAATTTAACTATTTTAATAGAATATATGCATACCTTAAATTCCAAAAAAAATTATGTGATTGTATATTTTATAGATATATTTTTATATTACTTTCCCGTAAGTGTGAGGTCCCAAAAACCATAAAAAGATTAATATGGCAATGCTTTTCGTTTAATTAATGTCTTACGTTGATGTACTAAATAACAATGGTTTTGGCCTATTTGTTTTGGTAGAAAAGCATCCGTGTGGAATAATTATAATGCTTATTTATAATGAGCATTATAGCATTATAATTAGTCTATCGATGCCAGGATCTTATCGATGCCAGGATCGAACCTGCAACCCCAACTTTGAGAATTGAACACGTCTTGATGTACTGAGCTATCGGATTGAGTGCCTTCAATATTGTGAAAATCTATTCTCTGATTATGTTTTCATTTATTTTTTAAAGCTAAATACTTATTTATATCTGTTTTGGTAAATGACACAACATTTAACAGATAAAGTCTTAGAAAAATTATAATCTTACTTTATTTTCGTCATATGCAAGTAAATTGCAATTTCCATATGCTTCGCTAATCTAGCACCATGTAAAAAGAGTTCATTACTGTCAAAAAATTGTTCCGCATGATCAATATAGTCTTTGTTAATTTTGGGACCATAATTGTATTAACCAGAAAAGAGTATAAAAGTTAATAACTTCTGAACAAAAAATGGAGTATAACATAAAAAATAATAAGCGGATTACCAGCCTCTTCAGCCTTCAAATTTGAAGGCAATATTTCTGGCAGCTGCGGCGAGATATGGTTCCCTGGACCTTAGGATCCCATCTACAAAGGATGATTTTGGACTTATGGAGCCAAGAAATCCGATATTTCCCTTCCCGTTCTCCTCTCTACAAGGACATCATCAAAAAACTTGAAAAAATTCAAGGATTTTAAATAATTAATGTTTTAATGCGTTTATTGGAATTTTTATAATGTTTTGTCAGTTTTAATTATAGTTTTTTTAATAATTGTGTTTTCATTTGTGATGCTTAAATTTTAAACTAAAATGTGTATTCATGATTTATTCGCATTAGCATTACTTTATATATTTCCTTTGTTTTATATATATTTATATGAACTTTGTCAATAAAAAAAATTGATTTTAACCAATAAACAATATCTGTTTGTTAACATCTCTTATAAAGTTTAATATAGACATGGGCAAACTAAGGCCCGCGGGACGCATACGGCCCGTTAGACAATTTAATCCGGCCCGCCGAGCTTGTCCAGTAAAAATAGTAATATTGCTTCATAAATCATTAATTACGTCTTGTCCATACAATACCGTGTTTCACCAATAGATGGCGCGCTGACATTTAGGCCGCGCCTTACTTTTTATTTCTCGTTTGAATTTTGTCATTGCCATTTGAGCCCTTCTGTAAAAAAATGAGCGGACCAAAGAAAAGGAAAGTGGACAATCAATGTACTGCTGTGGCCCCTTTTTCAAATTCTTTAACCCATAGTGGCCCACAAGTCAAAAAGTTTTCCCATCCCTGGTCTAACACGTTATGTGTTGAATTGCTGTGCAAATAATATGACATAGTATATAAAGTGGGAGACCAAAAAAACGTGTCCTGTGTTCCTTTATGTAATAATACTTTCTTTATTTACTGTCCTTACTTTATTGAACATAGTGGAATCAACAACAGCAATGAAAACACCAAGACTAAAGTGAGAGATAGGACAAATGATACAATGAGTTACATTTCCTGCAAGACACGCAAGAAAAAGATAACGATAGATTGATGTATGTGTGAGCTTAAATGAGAAAAAGCTCAATTCAAAAGCAGAATTAAGAATTTTTGGCGCGTAATTGGTTTAAAAAAGGAGAGGGAATAATAATAAAACAGTTGGCATTAAGTATGACGTCACTCGCGGCTGTTGAGGAGTGAACATCAACAATTCAGAGAGAAGAAAATCATTTTAAAAATACTGATATTCTCTTCTTCATGGGGCAACATCCCTGACGTCATTGGCGATCTTTTAAATGGACTCCTCCTATTTCACCTATTATTAATAAAATAAAGACACTGATCATATTCATGATCAAAAACAATGCTAATTTGTTTACTTATTGTCAATAAATGGATTATCACTCTGATTATAGAAAAAGAACGAAAATAATGTTGTCAAATATAAAAAGTCTTGTTTATTAGTGAATTTGTGACAACAAGCTTTATGTTGACAACTCTAAATGAAGCCAGAGAGCTTCGTCCAAAACACTCACAACACTATTTAACGGAACGAAGTGAGGGAAAAGGTGTAGGCAATCGTGACTTGAGATCAACTGTTTATTTCCAAAACAAAAATAAGTATACGGCATTGCAAAAAAAGCCCATTAAAGAATAAGGGATGGATGTTTATAGGAATCCTTCTAAGCAACTGATGAGTTGATACACCACAACTCTCCCGCGAGGGACTGATTTCGCTTCAGTACCGAAAGACTCTGTCGAAATCTCTCACACTTTCTTTGAAGCTATCATACAATTACATAAGGATACCCAAAGCCAAGTCGTAAATCATTCAGGCCATCGGGGTGGAGATTAGAGCTTTATCTGTTCAGATCGTAAGAATGTCATGACCAGCTTTGTTCTGAACCTCAAGAATAAGCAAATGAATTAATAAATTCCATTTAGAACAAATGATGTAGAATGGAGAAAAAGGGCCGTGGGCTTGAGATATTCAATATGATGCTTTAGATTTGATAAATTAATTTGATTAGACTAAGGAACAAGCCAATTTAAAATACATTCTTATAATTTGAATTGCGATCGAATGCACTGCTCCATACGAACATTAAATCGTAATATTTTTATCTTGTTAAATTTTTATAAAAAACCGATTCGAACAAAAAAAATCAAGATTATTATAAAACCATTTTACCCACATCTATTTATCTCTCTCTCTTTATATATATACCAATAAAAATAATGGATAAAGCAATTATAAGGAAATTGTGTATTTCATTATCAAATAATTTCATTTGACTTAGGAATAAATATATAAATTATCTATCGCATAATAGTTCCTTCTTAGGCGCGGTATGGGGCAGGGGCAGCTTGTAGACGGGAGCGGGCTTATAAGGAGCTGGCTTGTAAGGGGCTGGCTTGTATGGAGCAGGCTTGGGTTCGTACTTGGGGTAGACGGGGGTTCCCTCGTACTTGACGTCAGCAACGAATCCGGCGTAGTCATCAGCGGTGTAGGTCACGGTTTGGATTCGGCCGTCGGGAGGGCGACCTGGTAGGATCCAGAGGTGGTCTTGGCGTCAGAGTTCTCCTCGGCAGAGAACTTGGCTCCGGAGTAGTCATCAGCAACGCCATATTGGAAGGCATAGGGCTTGGGTACTCATCGACATAGGGGCAGGCTTGTAGGCAGGGGCAGGGTGATAGGGAGCAGGGGCAGGGTGGTAGGGAGCTGGGTGAGGAGCGGGATGATCTCCAAGAGCGGCAGAGGCCAGGAGGGCAATGGAAAGAACGAAGCGAACATTTTTGGATAGATATTCAACAAGATACAAATAGTTACTGTTAATATTCTTGAGCTCATTTCCTCCTTTTATACATATAACATTGCCCAAAGGGTGGTATTGTCAAACGGACGCCGGGATTTCCTGGTAAGAGAGAGCTTACTAGGTGTACGATGAACTTTGAGTTTTGGGCAAAAAGGAGGTACTTTATAAAAAATAAAATTTAGCATCCAAAGAAATGAAAAAAAAAATCAATCAAGTTGACTTTTGAACTCATTACTTCTTTTAAATCAGTTAGAATGCTAAGAACCTACACTTACACTTTTTACGTACTTATAACATGTATGAATTTTATTTTCTTATAAAAAATATTATCTTTTATTCATCATAAAAATCCAATTAGTATAAATATTTTACAAACTCTTCAACGATAGTAATAACATATAGGCTAAAACTAACGGGGTATTTTAGATTATTGAAATTTTTAAACTCTTTTTATCTTTGTAACAATCGAGTTTCTTTACTCGGGCCCGTGTAGATAACACAAAAAACTCTCACTCTAAACTAAATTTCAATCTAAAATAATGAAAAAATTCTATTATTGCATCCCATACACTCTTTATAGTTGAGCAGTCAAGTAAAACATGGGTTTATAATGAATCCTTACAAAGGATACACACTGTCTCATCCTGCCGAATGGTAGAGTACTTTTATTATCGATATTTAAACCAGTATGAAGAAAAGCTCAAGTAAATAACTCATTTTTGAGTGAACATTTTAAATCCAATCGGTGTATTTTGTTCTTCATTGATTCAGATATAGGCATTGTCTTTGTCAACAGGTAATATAACATCCAATTTATCATTTTCTCCTATAAGTTAAAGTGGTAGTCTCTTCTTGGTCATCTGGCCTCTTTTAAAACCCATTTGTTAAAATGGTTTTACTTTTCAAGTGTATCATTTGTGTTCAAACAACAATTTTCAATTAAAACCCCACCGATGCACTCTTTTCTTGTGAATGAATAACATTTTTAAAAACAAATATTTAATATCCAGTGAAATGTATTTAAAAATATCTTATTCAATCACTTTTTGAAACACTACTTCTTTTAAATAAGTTAAAAGTTTAAAAACTACATTTCTATTTTTACGTGGTCAAAACATGTATTCTTCAGTTAGCGTTTTTTGCCAAGTTATCTTTATTTGTTTTATAAAATTATAAAAAAATATTTAGGCAATAAACAATGCATTCAAAAAATGTATGAAATAGATTTAAATATTTGATAACAATTTTGAACTAGAGGCATGTATACACTCAGAGAGTGTAAACCTCCGTCGTCACGGGGTCCTTATGATCCTTCCGAGGCGGATTTTTCACGACTGGGGCGGCGTAGAGGGACGGGGGAGGGTTCCCTCGACGGAAATTTCAAGAGAAAGACTCTCCCGGCACCCAATTTCACAGCACAGTGACATCTATTGGCAGAGTAGGCTAACTTTAAATATTTATTAGTATTTAGCTCATTTGGCATCTTAAAGAAGCACTCAGAGATGCCAAAATTTAATCACTTGTTCCTTTTGGCATTTCCAACAACTCCAAAGTTTCATCCGAATCCTTTCGGTACTTTTTCAGTTATCCTGCAGACAAACCAACCACCAACAAACCAACGCCAGTGAAAACAATACCGCCTTCGGCAGAGGTAATAACAATGTAATATATTTTTTTTATGGCAATATTTTGGGATTATAAACGAAGAAGATTTAAGTATTCCAATATCCAACCAACCAATATTTTCTCTCAGCCACAGTAAGATTATTTTAAATATATTATTTTAACTTTATATTACATGTAATGTTTTATATCCTATATCCATTATCTTCACTAGTTTTTAGTCTGAATGTGTACTGCTTTTAAAGTACGATAAGTATATTCGGATTACTTCATTGGATATCTTCTTATCTGAATATATTTATCTCTGTTATTCGATTATTATTCCATAAATTTGGGATACATGACTCCCTTTTTATAACTATTTTGACGATATTCGATGAATATCGTAGAGACGATTGATATAGACAGACAGTAATACATTAAAATATTTGTAAAAAATAGGCAATATTATTTTCGAATAAATTTTTAGCTCTCTCAAAACGAAATGGGTGAAAGTTACTTATACTTATATTTCGTAGGTTAATGAATAAAACTTTTATTTTATTAAACAACTCTTATATAATTTTTTTTTAATATCATGTTCGTTTATTATGTAAATAAATAAAATAAATACATAAAACCAGAGCAAATGCGTAATAAAAACATTATTAAACATTTTAGTTTAATTATTTTTTTGCCTATAAGGTTCGACAGAATTGCATCCAATTGGATTTAAATAAGCATTATAGCATTAAAATTAGTCTATCGAACCTAAGATCTTATCAATGAGGTAGACCAAAAATGGGATCCGAACTGCGCCCCAAACATTGAGAGTTGAACACGCCTTAGCACGCACGGCTATCGAACTCCCTCTTATATAATTTTTGTTACATATATATCAGTTCCTAAAACTCAGATATATAAATAATAATAACTTATTCTAGGCATGAAAATAGACTGTTCATTTGTCTAGAAATTGGATATTCTAAAACTTTTAATCTTGTTGGAGATTATTTAGACCGTTTCTAAGGATGCCACACAAAGGAAATTTAAGTACGCAGTGGTAGATTTTCACAACCTTATATCTTTTATTCATCCGGATCAAGGATTGATTGAAGACTTTATAATGTTACTACTCATTCGTTGGAAGATTGAAATACTGTTATCATTAAATAAAATAGTTATATTAAAAGTAACTTTTGGACACTTGAAACTCATATATTTTTTCAAGATAAACGTAGTTTCTTGATCTCTTGGTCAAATTCCCTCCACCTTAACCAAAACGAGTAATAGTCCTCTACTTAAACTCGCATATATAAGAGGATATTTAACTGATATTAATCTGTGGAGTTGAGATACATTGCAGTTCCCACTTTTTTACCGTCGAAGTTTTGGTGCATAAACTCAAGTTCTCTATTGTATGTAAATGCTATTGAATAACTAAAATATTTTTGTATTCATAGTCGTAAAAAAAACATACAATTAATAAAATATGTATGAAAATTGTGGTAAATAAAAAAATACACCAAAATTAATATTTTGATAATTTCAAAATTTAAGGGGTATTAATAATAAAACATATATGTTCTTATTTGGTGTATTTGTTTTAGGGTCATGCGTTAATTTATAAAAAATATTATCGTACTTAGATATTGCTTCATATATTTGGCAGAATTAAATTATTCAATTATATTTTTTTAAACCATCATTATTATTGCATAATTATTTATATGTGTATATTTATTATAATCCTTGAGATCAAAATATAGAAGAAAATTAGCTTTTATCTTAAAAGTAACATATCCCTATCAAGAGAAGAAGTTTTATATAAAAAAATTAGCCTTGATTATATATATTTATTAATACATACAATATAATGAACTCTTTAATTTTTCATTTTATATATATATAGAAACAAAGTCATGAGGGGATCAACTAATAAGATTAAGGAATAAATAAGTTTAATATTATGATCACCAATATTATAATGCTGCTTACACAAAACCTGACGTCATTTAAAATCCAAGTAGGCAACGAAATTGTCCAAGCAAATATCTTATGAATTAAATCCTGACAGTTAAAACAGGGATTTATTTTTTTGCCTAAATGGTTCGATACAATTGCATCCGTGAGTATATGAATAAGCATTATAGCATTAAAATTAGTCCATCGAACCTAGGATCTTATCAATGAGGTAGACCAAAGTTGATCATCCCCTCTCGGAGTATTGGAACCTCTGCCCTCAACATTGAGAGTTGAACACACCTTAACGCACTGAGCTATCGCACTCCCTTTTTGCCTATTTGGTTCGATAGAATAGCATCCAAATCTATTCTTGTTTAACACTAGAAAGACGGCAAAGTATTTCTACCTAGAAAGACGAAACAGTCATTTTGACTTCTCTGTTAATTTTTCAATTTGTTCTCAAACTATACTTGATATTGGAATGAATATTTATAAATATTGGGACTATAAAATGTGGTCAATAGAAATAGTCAAATAAAAAAATATAAGCTAGATTTTTATTATTATTTACAGTAATTGGTTTACATTTTAAGAGTGACGAATTTTACATAATTTTCGATTTTTTTGGTTAATATGTTAATTTTTTTCTAAAATCCATACAGTGTAAAAAATTATAATACACTAGAAAGTAGGAGATAAAAACACAATCTTAAGACAATTACGTTAAAACAAAACATAAATGAATATTATAATTCAAAATTACCGTCTAAAGATAAAACCAAGATATAAAATGACTTATAAAAATTATTTCTTTTCAATATAAAACGTTGATTGATTGTCGAGTCTTTTTGTCGATTTGTTGTGTTTGGTAGTTCGAGAGAATTGAAGAATGTTCCACTTTTGCGGTACATTTCCACTACAATTCTAAAGCATTTGATGCTAGATTTATTATTCTTGCATTTTGCATATAGCAAGCTCTTCTTGGGGTCTCTTCTTCATTATCATTTTCTACACCACTAACATCTTCATCGTTTCCACCATATTTGGCTTTGTTCATGGATTGTAGTTCTTGCATGAGTTGCAAGATAGACAATCCTTCGACTTATTTTTGTTCCATTGATCTTTTGTATATTATTTTAGTTTTGATGGCCGCCATATCTAAAATATTATAGAAAACCTGTAGGGGCCTCGTCTTGATGCCACCTTGGTGGTATATAAACGAGCCATCTGATCTATATTATCAAACTCCAGATTTGGTCTGGTTGTAATAAGAAACACTTTCTGGAATGTTTTTTGAGTATCAGGAATACCAACCGAATTGTGTACTGAACTTAGGACTATAAGTTTTAGGCTTGCCTTGATAGACCGTAAAAGTAAAGTCTTCATGCTTCAATACTATTGCAGAATTCAGAGGCTGTTTCATGTTCTTGATTGCCTTGGGCACCTCCCTCCTCATTCTTTTCATAGTTCCCACAATGCTCGTATTCTTTTTTCAGTGATTTAGCCAGTTTCAGTGAAGTGAAGAAATTATCACTGTTGATGTTTCGTCTTTCGTTGAGATATCGCTCTGCAAGTTTCATTACAACGTACTCTGAGAACGACTGATTTTGGGCCGATGGTCATTTTTCCTAAGTAGGGGAATCCATTGACTAAGTAATGGGACTCAACATCTACAGCAAACCAAAACTTTATTCCGAATTTATCGGGCTTGTTTGCCATGTATTGTGTAAATGGGGAACGTGACTTCGTTGGAAATAATTGCTCATCGACCGTGATATTGGCACCGGGTTGGGCAGCAATCAATGCAATTTTCTATCAATCGGTTCCAAATTGTAGAAATCAATGCAAATTTTTCACTTTGATCTCTTTGAATTCCTGAAGATGTGATGTCGAACCGGATACATTTCAGGAGCTCTTTACATCGATCGCGACTCATGGTCTCTCTGAAATACGGTGGACCCCAAACTTTGGACCAAAGATCATTAATTGGGTGTCCTTTGGCAATGAATCATAAGAGATTCAAACTTGTTGCACATACAAGTATATCTACTTGCAGCAATAGCGGTTTAACAGGTTTATACTTGTTACACAAACAGTATGTTTTCTAAATCTATAAAAAGAAGTCATTTGGACTTCTCCGTCATTCTAGGTATAAATTGTCATAACTCTTCACTGAGTTAAAATATTTATGAGATATTTGATAAAAACCTTTATTTTGTGAAATAATTAAAAGTCATAAAATTTGAAGCATATCGGACCACTGACATTTAAGATATTAGCTTCTAAAGTCGAAAAACAGTCAAATGACTTCACCGTCTTTCTAGTGTAA
>CP045906.1:9103175-9114332 GCA_013387185.1 Caligus rogercresseyi | reverse complement strand
ACAAAAAGTCCGACATCAATTCTAAGCTCCTTGAAACAAAAACATAAAGCCACACATTAAATCTTTATTCTTTTGGTTTCAAAAATTCAAAAAGTATATTTTTACTACAAATGATGGAACCGAAGTGGATGCCCTTGACCTCGATGACTTTCTTCAACCTGGAGCGAAGCTCCTGGACTCCAGCCCTGGGAGCTTCGAGATCACTCCTTGATTCTGGATTTTATTTGTTACAGTTTTACAAGCTGACCTTTTATTATGTCCCAATGATAATAATTGCTGAAGACTCGGTGGGATCGTCCAGAAAAAGTCTTTGCATGTCATTGAATAAGTCTGATATTTTTTTGGATGTCAGACCTAAACTTTTTATGGCTTGATTTAACCTTCTATTTTATGATAAACGCATCACTGCTGGATATTATAAAGTGCAGAGGGTTACATATCAAATATGTTTTTTTAGTTTGCCCATAAAAAGGTTTTTTGTTTACTGATTAAAAGTGCTGAAATGAGTTAACTGTTCGAATAATATCATAATGCAGTTGCATGTAGATGGTCAATCAAAATAACAAAAAGTAACTTAGTCAGTATTGAATAATATATTTAATAATCAAATAATTATCCTCAACTCAGGAATAAATATATAAACTATCTATCACAAAAATGGTTCCTTCTTAGGCGTGGTATGGGAAGGGGCAGGATTGTAGACGGGGCGGGCTTATAAGGCGCTGGCTTGTAAGGGGCTGGCTTGTAAGGAGCTGGCTTGTAGGGAGCAGGCTTGGGCTCGTACTTGGGGTAGACGGGGGTTCCCTCGTACTTGACGTCAGCGATGAATCCAGCGTAGTCATCAGCGGTGTAGGTCACGGTCTGAATTCGGCCGTCGGGAGGGCGACCTGGTAGGATCCAGAGGTGGTCTTGGGTCAGAGTTCCCTCGGCGGAGAACCTGGCTCCAGAGTAGTCATCAGCAACGCCATATTGGAAGGCATAGGGCTTGGGTGACTCATCGACATAGGGGGCTGGCTTGTAGGCAGGGCCAGGGTGATAAGGAGCAGGGGCGGTGATAAGGAGGCAGGGGCGGGTGGTAGGGAGCTGGGTGAGGGCGGGGTGATCTCCAAGAGCGGCAGAGGCAGAGGGGCAATGGCAAAGAAAGAACGAAGCGGAACATTTTTGATATGATGAGAGGGGTGGGCAGTTAGTAATGAACTGATAAGAGTATAATAATTCCTTATCCTTTATAGGTAACGTGGCTTAGGCGTACGACTGTCGTGCGTACGCAGTTCTTTACTTTTATGCTGAGCACAATAAGTAACGTATGATATATAGGTATGTCATAGTGGTTGTTGTAAAAAATATTTTTTTGTATAACTTCATGATCAAAACAGATATGAAAAACATTATCCCCATTGCAAATTAATGACATAGACAAATGATATTTCACAATTATCTTAGTTGATCTTACATGTTTTTCTTAGCTGTGTAATAGTTCTTTTTCAAGTATGAATAGAAAAATGTACTTTATCGTTAGAAAATAGTTTGAGTACATATATATTATTATAAGGTATCAAATAAGATATTGTTTGAAATTATTTATGTGCGGTCAATATTGTCTTGAAAATGGGGAAGTAAATAATTAAGGTCTGTTGCATATTCTAGTTTTTTAACTAATGCAAAACTCTACAATATGCTTTGATATTTGATTTTTTTAAAAGGGGGTTGGGTTGTTCAACGGAGGTCAAAGATTGGATTGGCGTCTAAAAAAGCTGTAGTAATACAAAAGTTGTCTCTGGTTGTATTTATACTACAGTAATAACACGAAGTAGTAGGATTGCGCGTAATAGGGCCCACTAAAAGGTGGTTTCAAACCCAAATTACCGTCTTATGAGTTACGTTGAACCGTAGGACTAAAGAGACACTTATTGTCGAATCCCAATATGACACAATTGTGACCCTGGGAACATTTCGATGTTTAATTTGAAGTTTATATATGACTCAGGTATGCCATAAACCTTGTGTCCCTGTGACGCCTGGTTTGTAATCTGTTATTAAACCCAGTTGAAACCTGAACGTTTTAACACAAAAATATAATTTTAGCATTTGAATCTGAGATTAATATTACTCATTTTCTTTAGAAAAAATAGAAGAAGCAGATTATGTTTCATATTAATTTTTAAAATAATTATATTAAAAATAGTCAATCAATTTATCGTAGTTTCATAAAATTAACGATGAACTATAATAGTCTCCCGACTTTAAATCGATGTCGCAAGGTATAAAAATTCTGGATCACCACTTGTCGTTCAGTCATCAAATAAAGGAGTGATAAATTCATGGACCAATTTTTTCTATTTTTATAGAAATCATCTAACTTCTTATATTAGTGCTCATATCTTTCTTTAGCGTGAGTGATAATCGAGTTACGTAATCTAAATATTAAAATCCAAAATTGTTTTGTAATTAACTTTTAGAATTAAGCCCAGGTCTGGCTTTTAGACACCGGCCGGGACTTAAATATTCTTCGTTGGTATTCATAAAAGTTTAGAAATAAATTTTCGAAATATTATTTTCTAACTTTCTGATTTCTCACTTTTTCTGAGAAATTTGTTTTTTTGGGAGATTCTTGCTATAAAAACCTTCTCACTTTTTTTGGAAATTCTTTTCTAAAAAAGTACGCCTCACTTTTTTGGAAATTCTTTTCTAAAAAAAAGTCCTCACTGTTTTATGGAAATTCTTTTCTTTCAGATTGTCGAAGGAAACGAAAATATGTATTATGTCCCGGCCCAGCCCGGTCCGGCTTTAAAAATTTAGTCCCGGCGAAAAAAGGTGTCCGTCGTTCCTGATAGATGATATATATACATGTATATATATATATAATTTATTATAATAGTATAATTCAGGATTTAAGGACTTATATTTCTCAATTGGAATTACTAAGGTTTTCCGTTGTGAGGAAATATTAACTATCATTAATTCATTTCATTTCACTGACATTTAACCCGCATATGTTTAGTAGACTTAAAGTAAATAAAAATCACTATTGAGTAGACCCATGTAGTTCATTTGAATAATATTTTGTCCATTTTAATTTCTGTTACTATATAAAATATGACATTTTGATTTTTATAAATGGTATAAATTGAAATACTGACTTTATTCAATTATCATATTTCTTCTTAGTTGAATAACAAATTCCATAATTTTCATATCTGTATTTATATTTTCTAATATTGATACAAAATTGTCTTTATTTGCAAACGCATATCTTAATACGATGTTTTTGTAAATGCGATGAAGTCACTTTAATAAAACATTATTATTCTTTTTATAAGCGCATTTTAAAACTGTAAGAATGTTGGAAACTCATCGGTTGATTGCTCGACTAAATACACTATATTAACAGGAATTTATTTCATTAATCAAATTTTTACCTTAATGAATATCGCTTCAGCTATCTTAATCATATTGTATTACCATACAAGTATTAGAATCTCAGTTTTTTCTTCATGAATTGTAACTTTAATAAACATGGCTTAAGATATTATATTCGAAGGACAAATTTCAATGCTAATAATAATTATTAGTTGTATTTCTCAGAGGATGATATCATACCGTCGAAGTGTATAGATAAGAAAACGAATAAATTGATCCTTTTTCTAAAAGGTTCATTTATATTTATATAATATAAAGCATTTGCTTAAATTTCGAATTCGCACAATCAAAACAATATTATATTACATTACCATATACTTCTCTATATTACTTCGTTGCAAAATCAATTTGTTATAATCATTCCTACGAAAACATTGCAGGAATAATATGGCTTTCCTCTTTAAAAAAGGCTACTGACACTGTTACACGAAAAAAATATATTAACCAAATCTTTATTATGAAGAATTCAAATACGATGGTTTTTCATCCGTGCGCTGCAGTCACCAAACATAGCATTCTTTATTATTTTTCTCAACACTTTTGAAGTGTATTGTAAGTGGTTTTATATCAAAATAAATAAATAAAATCATCAAATAATTACATTACACTGCATTTAAAATCTTTGGAAGACTGTATAAACTCTCAAATGCTTTTTTTTTTGGGGGGGGCTACCAAACTCTAAAATATATTTGTAAGTTTATATAACCAAGAGATCTGAAAAAGTGAAATTATAATAATAAATATAATGCAATAAGCCAGATTATTTTGTATATATAGTTCATTGTATATAGAATATTCTATTCCATTTATTTCCCGGTGCATAAATTTCTATAAGAAATTATTATTCATTTTCGCGTATCATAACAAAACTTTTTAAGTTCGATGTGCTACACAATATTACTGTTCTAATTTTTTTTATCCTAAGCAACATATATTATTGATTTTAATTTAGTATTTTATTCATTTATATATTCCATATTTGGCTGTAACAAAATAAAGATATGATTAAACATATTTCTATGATCTTTCAAAAAAAATGATCAATATATATATTGATATATGTTTGACTTGAAGAATACCAAATATCAATATTTTAAAATTGTTTTAAATGTTTATCCGATATTGATATGTTCATATGTTCTTTCAATCTAATCATGACAAAATATTTAAACAATGCCTATGGAAGATAGAGTGGAGGAAGTAATTCAGGATTGTCGGCAACATTTCGTGTGGTCGACATTCAGATTATATTTTAGATAGATTTAAGATCATATTATTTTAAAATTACATATATATATCAGAAAACGACCGGGACCCGAGCCGGGACTTTAATATATTTTCGTTCCGTCGTCATTCTGAAAGTAACGACGTTTTTTTAGAAAAGGATTTCCTAATATTTTTATTTTAAAAAAAATATCAAAAAAGGGATCACATTTTTTTAAAGAATTTTTAATATTTTTTTTTAATTTCAAAAATTCCTTTCTAAAAAAATGTCGTCACTTTATGAATGACGAAGAAACGAAAATATATTTAAATCCCGGCACGGTGATTTTTCGACACCGGGCCGGGGCGTTAAAAAAAGCCGAGAACTGGGCCGAGTACCCGGTCGTTTTCTGATATATATATATATATATATATATCAATTGTGAGATTGATACTTGATGTCATGGAAGAATCCCTTAATCCGCAATCTGTATTACAGATAAAATATTTGTTCAATTGAAATGATTTGATGAAATAAAATTTATGAGTTTTATATTTCTGTAGATGCTGCAAGTCTACCAAATTATGTATCAAAGAATATTAGGTTTTGATTTTTTCATTGGGTTAGACTCATTTAGACTCCGCTCTTAGCACATACAAAAGTTCTTGAGTATGTCTAGTAACTAAATATTACTAAATTCTGACAGTTTTACATCGGTAAAATATAATATTTGACTAGAGTGAAACTACTTTCATAAATTGTACACACATATCGTATTGTTAAGTAAATACATTGATCAGTTATCTTTGGACAGAAGCCAATTTCTTTAGAAAAGTACATTATTTTTAGAGGGATTTTTATTCAACTATTATATTTTTATAGTTTTTTATTCTCCAAGAAATACATCTGATGAGCTTTCTCAATACTTTTCGCGTATACAAAAACTTTGTAACGGCCTGGAATCACACGAGAGGGTTTTAATGATATAAATACATATTCCAATACTTGAACTTTGCCGCTGAAACAGCTAATAAAGAACTTTTCATTTACAAACTAGCTTTTCAGATATATACACTTTTTCGGGAAACATGTTCCAATAATCAAGCTCGAAGTCCCATTCTGTTTAAAAGTGGTTTAAAGCACCATCCTCCAAATTTTGCAGTCTCTTCCAAACACCTACCTTAGAACCCTTCATTAACTACCTAAAAAGAAGACAACTTGATTTAACTGTGAGCATGAGTACTAAAGTGATTAAGAATCTGAAAGATGGTATAAATAAAAAGTGCTCACTGGGACACTTGAAGTTCGGGAAAAGTTCTTTTCTGGCCCACAAAGCCTCTGTTGATTTTGCCAGGATAACAGGGAAACGACGATCACTTTTTATTTGATTGCTCCAAGCTACGGAAGTTTATACCGAAACTGGAGAAATTCTTCGTCTTCAATACAACTTTATAAGCCAACGAGGGACCATTTTATAGACTTTTATACTGGTAAAATGGAGGCCGTCATCAACGGAATCATCACCAAAACCCAGCAAATTTTTATGCCAACAAAGCTCCAATGACCATGACATTTCTGGCATTTCTAATATTGTAAACTTACATCTTCGTGTTTTATAAAAAAGTTTTTATTCAATTGCAAATAATTTAAATAACAATTTAATATATTTATGCTTTTTGTTATTTGATTCCTGTTTTATCTGTCTAGTAGAATGTTCTTTGTGTCATGTCTATATAAATCCTTATAGAAATTAATAAAGTATCGCCTTATGGCAAAAAAAAAATTCTAACTCATAAAACATATTTATTTAATTCCATTAAAAACATTTATCAGCTTATGATTGCTAGTTTTATGCCACCTGCTACATCTTGTATGTATACCTTTCCAATCTCTGTTTCATGGAACTCTGTACAGATATCACTCCTGCTGTTTTGACTTTTTAAATTATCACAAATGTTTTGTAATTGATGAGATTGTTGTATGTATTTTTTTCCTTCAGAAATATGGTTGTAGTAGTATGGCTCGCAAGTAGGTGACACGATACACCTCTAGTGGCTACGTCATCAGCTGAGCCACGATATTATTATTATTATGTTGTAAATATATAGTTGCAAAAGTCATGAAATAAAGGACTCTTCTTTTAATATTAATAAGTGAATGATTAGCGTTGGTCAACGTCGTTCAACCATTTACAACCATAACAATGGTATTTTTTGTTTACATACAATCAGTCGTCTCTCGAGTCAAATTAAATAGATGGCGGGCCAAATCGGCATGCGGGTCGTGTTTTACTGACTTCTGGCACAAAATTATTCAATCTATTTGTACAACTCTAAAATATATCTATTTGGAAATTTAAAAACGTGAGGTAGAGGAATTGAATAAGTGAACAAAATCGACTTTATTGTTATTAGATTCGTAAGTGTTTTTTCGCAGAGTTCAATATTTAATCAATAAAAAAGTAATGAAAAATTGTCACTATGAAATTATTCTTTCATGAGTTAGTATATTTCTATGGATTTAAGCATTGTTCTGTATGGTTTGGATAAAAAATTCGTTCAAGCTATGATATTATTTGATATTAAAAATCATACATTTTCATATATAAATTTTTGCTTGCGTTTTTATTGTAATATATCAAGTTAATTATTATATACACATTAAAATTATTCAGAAATCGTAAAAAAGACATGAAAAATATGGTATGAATTTTTTGTATCAATTAATTAACTGTGTATGAACTCATATTAGTATACCAAAAAGCTCATTATCCCAGTACGTAAAACTATATTCGCTTCAGATATACTGGCCTAAGATTAGCTGGAAGGAAGCGATATCTTTTTGCTTTTTTTGCATATAAGGTTCGATAGAATTGCATCCGACAGGATATAAATAAGCATTAAAACATTAAAATCAATCTATCGAAACTAGGATCTTAGAGGTAGACCAAAAATGATCACCCCTTATCGGGATTCGAACGTGCGCCCCCAACATTGATAGTGTAACACGCCTTAATGCACACGGCCATCGCACTCCAAATCACTCTTTTTCTGACACGGCAAACACTAGATGCATTTATGCTCTTAGCCGTGTGGCTTGGAGCAAGATGGAGTTCCTGGCCAAAAGAGGGATCAAGGTCATCGATCATTCACCCTACTTTCCTGACCTGCAAAATATATAATCATTGATAGAGATACATAATTATTCTCATGGCAGCAATTTAAAGAATATTTTTTTAATATTCTAACAAATATTTGCAATTTTGTTGCATTTACGCCGAGACAGAGATTTGATTTGCTCTAGTCTAGGGGTGTAGTCAAATAAGGCTAAGAATAAAGGGGGATCAAAGACAAAATAGTACATCATACATCATATTTATCCCATGGATATCTAATAATTACCTACATATATTACTAGTGAAGACTTTGATCAGATATGTGGATCTTAACAAGGAACTGCGATGATTAAAAGAGGATATAAAACAATCAAGTCAATGACCTTGTTGAGTATGCTTTAAGGGAGGAAGTTGGAATCTTCAGCCAGAAAATATACAAGTATACACCATATTATATTTATTGTTATTGTGTTTAGCGAAATAATCACTAATTACTATTATTATTGAAGAAAATAATGTGTTTTTACTTTATTTTGTCATGTTTTTTCCTCCCCATATTGATTGATATTAAGCAAAATAATATTAATAATAAACTTATCCTTGCCAAAGTATTATGAGTGCATATTTATTAAGGGTCACAACCATTATAATATAATTTGGAAACAATTGTATGAATGCTTTATATATATACTTATAGAAAAAGAAACTACTTAAATTCTTCTGAGTAATGATTCATGTCTGACGTATAAATTAAATTATTAATTAGATCTAGTTACAAAACGGTTTATTCCATAAAACCTTGCCTATGTACAAATAAGACTTCTTCTAGTGTTATGCTATTTGATGACGTGACCTTTAAACATGTTATTCTTCCCGCTACCCTGAGTGTGACGTCATTAAAAACCACCACCAAATGAAAGGTCATCTCTCTCAGCAATATTAGTATACCTTGTATTTCAATATATAAAGGGCTTTGCCGATAAATTGGGACTGTTTTCAGGGTTAAATTTAAGTAACATCTGGTTTGAATTTTGCGCCAATTTCTACACCATTGGAATTGGCAGACAATTCTCTTTCGTTTGACACTACTTGAATTACTGTGGTGTGAGTGAGAGCCATGAAGCAAGAGAAAAGGTCTGCTATCATCATTCTAGCCCGCGCCGGACGCAAAGCTTCAGAGATCATCAAGGCCACCAAGCTCCCCAGGTCGAAAGTTTTCGGGTCTTAAAGGCCTTCAAGGAGGAGGGTAAAATGCAGAAGAAGGACTACAAGTAGAGAAGTGACGCCAAGAGGGCTCCTAGATTCTTGGCTGGCTTGAAAATGTCAATTACGGCAAATCCGACAAATCCGATGACCACCCTCGCTAAGTACCGTGGTGTGCATGTATCCACCATCTCAAATTCCATTAACAACAACCTGGGGATGAATTCGTATATCCGGAGGACCAGAAATCTCCTCACAGACAAGGCCGAGGCCATCAGGGCTGAGAGGTGCCCCAAGTTGTTGAACCACCTCAAACATCAAGGTGCATCTAAAGTGGTTGTTTTTGTGGAAGAGAAGAAGTTCGTTGTTGACCCCGAGATCAACAGGCAGAATTCCAGAGTGATTGCCTTTGAACCCTTTGCTGTCCCTCCTGTCCTCAAGACAAAAATCCGGCTAGTGTGATGGTCTTTGTTGCCGTGGCCAGCAACGGCAGCATCATGCCCCCATTTCGTTGAGGCCGCCTCAAAATGAACACTGTAGAGTACGTTCACATTTTGGAGGAGGTTATTTTCCCTTGGATGGATGAGAAGTTTTGTCTGGACAATGTGGTACTCATCCAGGACTCTGTACCATGTCATGGGTCCAAGACCACACAGACCTTGTTGGCCAGGAAAGTTCCCAATTTCGTGAAGGCTCAAAACTGGCCTAGTAATAACCCAGATTTGAACCTTCTTCATTATTTTCTCTGGGGCGTCCTTCAAGAAAGGGTCAACGAACACTCTCATGGCAGCGTTGACCAGCTGAAGGCCTCCATCATCAAAAAAATGCAAGAAAATCCATGCCAGTGATGTGGTGGCTACTGCTCGGAGGTTCAGGGCCAGAATTGAGGCTGTTATTGAGGCCAAAGGGGGCATATAGATTAATTTCAATGTATGTTACCTTATTAAACTTTTGTTAAAATTTCATCCAAATAAATAAATAAATAACCTAATTACAGTCATTTTCGTTTTCATTGAACAGTCCCAATTTACCGGCAAAGCCCTGTATATATATGGTCCACACTCGAATCTCTCCAAATTTCAAAAATTATCAACACCGCTTCAATCGATTAATATGTCAAAAAACATCAATTGGACACAGCCGGCCAAGAGCTACCCATATCAGCAGCAAATTTTTTCACCGAAGCGTATAAGTTGAATGATTTATAAATATATATACAATGCCTTACATGTGGACAATAATAGAATAGAAATGGTATGGAGCTTAAAAGTAGACAGGAGGATAAATAATATTCAAGGTATTTTATGAAAGTCTATGAAAAAGTTGAGTGAGATTCATCAACTGTCAATTTTTTAGCCATAACTAAAGCAAAATAGTTTTCTGTCATTATAATATCGGCGGGAAATGAATTATTCAGCTGTCCAAATATGCAGTTTGTTCATAATCATTAAATCGCATTTTTTATTTTTTTTGTGAATCGACGATAAGTATTTTTTGCACTATCGACATCAGCGATATCCTATTCGTATATTGCAATTGATCGTCGATAAAAAGCCTGATTTTAATACGTTACATTAAATAATTTTTAATAGATATCTTACCACATAAATTATATTATATGGTGTCTTTGTTTTTCCAGTGGGTATGTCTATCTAGGTTCATAGCCTCCCCGAGTACCCAATTAGATGAACGACTACTACACCTTCTCCTTCCTATGCCGGAAGAAAAAGTCTGTCCTTCCTTATTCTATATATAATTACGTTTAATTCAAAGAGATTTATCCTCCTTTGTTTAACATTCTCCTCTTGGTATATAGGAGAACCAACCTATAAGAGCTCATTCACTAATAAATGTATGCACAAGGAGCTGCTCTATGGGTTTATATTTAATTAAATTTGTTTCATTCTCAATTAAACTCTGCATTATGTTTTCAATACATTTTTAACTTACTAACTACCTATATCATATTTGTGACCGACCAAACTATATTGTTTCAAGTTTTAACTTTCAATCCGTGAGTCAAATATGATCTTTAAAACGACAAATGCTAAACTTAAGCTCTTAGACGACGAAATTCAAGTTCACTTGCAAAAATATAGAACTTCTCTGGCTCCTCTAATTTATATGATTTTACTCTACTCTATATCAGATTGACGTTATAGTGAACATGTGAATACGTAAACACAACTAATATTAATCGTTTATTATGGTATAA
>CP045906.1:9087275-9103075 GCA_013387185.1 Caligus rogercresseyi | reverse complement strand
GAGGTAATAAAAGGTGAATTTTGCAAACGAAAACGTTAGTAATTCATTTTTCTGCTGCAAAAAACGATGGATTCACTGAAAAGGAGACTCCCCGATAGAATAGGCTAGTAGGTAGACAGGACAAAGGCAATGAATCTCTCTCTCTCTCACGGGAGTCCATTCCTCCCTCCCTCCGGGTGCCCGACACGTCATCTTCTTTGAGCAGACGGAATGAGCCAGCCAACCAGCCTTAAGGAAGAGAGAGAGGGGGGGGGGGGGGTAATGTCCTTGAGGGTCGTCGTCTGTCTCCGACTCATCATCCTCTTTGATGCAAAGAGAATAGGCTAAGCACCCTCTGGGGAGTCATGTCCTCCTAAGCTTCCACTCCTTGCTCCATGCTTGATCCGAGGCTGTGTCACGATGAATTCTTCTCACAAATGTTGTGTACGACGGCACAGCCGGCAGGCCACTCATTAGGAATCCTGGATCCTCGGAAGATTTCCGGGAAAAAACACTCAAATTCCAATGAAAGAAGGAAAATTACTCTTTATTGTTTACATACGTTGTGACGTCAGTTTCTCTCTGTTTCTATCTCACTGGGTGACTTATGAATTTCTCTAAAAAAGGGCAAAATGGAGAGGATTTAAAAATATTCATTTGCTAATTTTGATTAAAATAAGGCATTTATGGAATATTAAGCATATCAAATTAAAGCTTGATATTTTTTCTTCATATTCATATCAATTTTTAATCATGTAAGACCTTTGAGTGAGGAGCAGTGAGGAACAGTGAGTCTCTAAAAAACCCTTCATTTTTCGTACAAAATGACATATATTTTAAAGTTTAAATGTGCCAGAGACGAAGTAAAAATTGAAATGAGTACTTTGATCTAAGCTCTATCAAATCATTGCTTTTTATTTTTCTATACTTCAGTCCTTGTATGCCAATAATGGCTCTGAATCTAAAAAGTGCTAAAAAAATTGAAATCCATTTAGCTCTGAATTTATCACTAACTTTGAAAATTGAATACCATATTCTGAATCAGTGAAATAAAACTCTATAAGAATTATGGGAAAATTAGTCCGACTAATTGTTGTTGGCCAGTGTAATTGTTCCAAGTAGAGAAGTAAAAGATAAAAAACGCGTTTTGGTAAAATATTCATTTAGCAAATGACAATAATGTTTCTTCCAAACCAATCGTATCCCTTATATTTTGCATTTCCATCAATTATAGCAACGCATGTTAATTGTCAAATATCTCAAGCTTATTGTGCTGCATGAGCAGTAAAATAATTTAAAAGTCTGTAAAAATATAATATTTTTTAAATATGCCAACTTCTGAGTTTATATGTCTAAAAAAACATAGCTTAAGCATAAATTTAATCAACAAGCAAACTTTCAATGAAAAAAAATTGTGCTTCTGCAGAGTCAATTTTTTTAGTTCCTTGATATTATTTATTTGATCCAAAACCAATATTGGCTCTTTAAACAATTTAAAGGGCTTTAAAAACTCATGTTTACTTCCTTCCACGTCATTGATGGAATTAAAAGCTGGGCGTGGACAGTATATTTAATTCCATTTATCTATAGAGTACAAAATTAATATATCAGATTACTTTTGATATTTTTTTATTAGATCCCATTTGAATAAGAGTAACTCCATCATCCCACTAATAACAGGATACTCAAAAAAAAAAAATGAAGAATCAATCATTCTAAATGGTTCTTTTAAAGTATACCAACTTAAAATGACTGCTACGCATTAGGATGGAACAATTTAGCCTAGGCAATAATAATAAAGAAAATCCTTAATATATCTTCCGTGATACCATCCTTGTATATTACGTTTCAACATAAAGTAGTCCCTCAATAATGACGTCACTGGATATTACTTTGTTAATTCTCCCATTTTATTCTTAAGACTCGGTATTTAGACTCTAAAAGGAATAAATAAGTTCCCCACCTTTTTATTATTGTTTCTATCGACTTTCAAAACAATCCCTTACTTCTCTCATGTTGTTTTTTTTTTCATCACAAGGTCTATATTCTATTTTAAATATATACAACGCATAATTATATATCAATAACATATAATAAAAAGGAAAATGTGTTTCATAAAAACATAAATAAAAAATTCTAGTTTAAAATTATTTTCCTTTTAAGGACCAAAAATTATTATGAAAAGTAACTAGATATACATATTAAAATATCAAAGATTATAAATAAATTCCATATAGTATAAATGATGAAACAATAAAACATAATCAATTTTCATCATATCTTCTTGAACTTTTTAAACTGTTTAATGATTATTCTGAGCGATTTCGCATATTGTGGTGAAGAGGATGGAAAATAGTGCACGACTTTGGCTGCGTGGTTTCAGAGTAAACTTTGCGGTTTTGGGATTCTCAGAGAAAAAAGCCGCGTATCGAGCGGCGGCGGATATTATTAGTTCATGGTCCTAGATCAGTTTTCTTCTATTAGCTGCTTAGCTATGTACGCCTTGTAATTGCTCGAAGATAAACTAATTGCTTTTTCCTCTTCTTTATAGCCTTGTCCTTTGGTCGGGAAGCCAAAAGAATAGTCGCTTCTAATATCTCTATCATAATCGGAAATAAAGCCAGAATTCAAATGAAGGAACTTTTGATAATTGCCAATGATGGGCAATCAAAGAAAGCGTGTCTGATGTTCACATACATTCTTCCTCAGTCCTTACAATGTTGTGAGAAACAATTAAGTTGTGGAGATTTGTAGCTGTGCAGTGAACTTTTCCATCGCGTCTCCCGATTTAGGTTCATTGGTGGAGAATTTCAAATGCCAGGGATCAAAGGATATGTTTCTTGGCTCCCCTCGTAAGGGGAAAATAAAACCTTCCTGTTTGAAAAATAGTTGTTTGGTCCAGGTCTCTGTATGTTAAGATGTTTTTTTCCAGGGCAATCTTTTCAATTCTTCTGGTTGATATTTTAACGATTTTAAAGAATGGTTTTCTTTTTACATTTTGCCGAATATCGTCCGTGGAGTCATTAGAGTCAAAAAGAGGCTGAATGATCCATATATTCTTTGAATAGTTCCCCATTCCTCCGAATGTTAGATATTTCACTATTTGACAAGTCGGCGCCAAACATACATTTTTCAAAATAGAGTCTGTAAAATATTCGCGCCAATCCATTTCAGGTTTAAAACGAGGTCATTAAAAACTTTAAAAAAAATCTTTGTAATTATTTTTGGAGCCGTACTAGACCTCCTCTAAGCTGTGATTTTTTTTCTTTTTAACGTATGTATGTTCTTCCTGTCGAACAAAAGGTAAACCATTTGTTTTACTCCTCTATGAGCTTTTCTCGACTGTTGGTAATGTAGTGGAGGTGTAAATTACTTGGGAGATCAATTTTGTGCTATAGAGGTCAATGCGTTTTTGTAGATTAAAACCCTCCACGCTTGATACCATCTGTATGCCTGACCATTCAGGCTTTCAAAGTTGCAAGTTGATTCGATTACCACATAATTCCCAAAAATTGAGTGTTTCAACAACTTTGCACTCTCCGACTGTAAGGATGGTACAGGACGCCAAATGCCTATCAGAAGTATTGCCGTCTTGCATCGTTTTATCGACTTTAAGAATATATATTTCCCCTTAAAATAGACTTCAAATGTCAGCCAACAGCTACTCACAGCGACAATACTTCATTTATTTAGTGAGTCTTTTGTGCATTTCAGTTTGTATCTAGGTCAGCGATTGACTAGATACATATCGTGTAAAACTTTATATTATATCTATATATGGATAACGTGCATTTAGTTTGTATGAATTTTATGGATAATATCACTAGATAGACGTGATAAATGCATTTCAAACTGAGGGGACCACTGTATATGCAAGTATGCATTGCTATGTATAAAATAATTATCGTTTTTGTACCTTAACATATCCAACACTTATAGTTATTATAAAAATTCATCAAAAACAAACCATTCATACATATGTAATTTACTATTTCAAAAAATAGGAAGATATTTTCAATGACAAAGTATATTACATTATAATTATATATAAAATGAGTATACATTAATGCTCTCTGATTAGACACTCAAATGAATATAAATTTTTAAAATAACAACATGATTTTTCTTCTCATTAGAGACTAAAATTAAATTAGTTTCGTACTCAAGCATTTATTCATGGACCGTCCTTCCGTATCAACTTCTTAAAGGAATAAAGTCACACCTGAGTTTGCGTCCACCTTTGTCCACTTACTCCCCTCAGAAAAAAGTATTATACACTTTATTTATAGCGGCCACTTGCCGATAGCAGTCACCCACCAATAGCGGTTACCTGCCATAGCGGTCACTTTTTGGTCCCGATAGGCAGGTTTTGATTGTGTGTCTATTTTTACTCCGTTATTAAGACAAAAGTAAAGGGGTTCATCAACTCTTTCTAAGGCAATACAGTATTACATGAGGAAACTGTAGTATTGATATACTATAATATTACCTCCGCCGAAGGAGGTATGTTTTCACTGGCGTTTGTTGGTTTGTTAGTTTGTCAGCAGGATAACTTAAAAGTACTGAACGGATTCGAATGAAACTTTGTGGAGTTGTTGGAAATGCCAAAAAGGAACAAGTGATTAAATTTTGGCCTCTCTAAGTGCTTTTTTAATATGCAAATGAGCAAAATACTAAAAGAAATGGGGTCTCTATTCAGGGAGTAGGAAAGAACAAACGCTAAAAAAATATTCATTGACGTATTATTGTTCATATATCAGCTCAGGACTATGTTAACCCAGTGACGTAGCTTAAACTTCTTCCTCTTCCCGTCTCTGAGTGCTTTTTTAATATGCAAAATGAGCTAACAGAGAGGAAACAATGATTAGAGATAGAAATCGGGCGTGTGAAAGGGAGAATGTTTGAATGGGAATGTTGTGGGGATCGGCGGAGGTACACACTCTCTGAGTGTATATATGCCTCTAGTATTATCTCTAGGATTGCAAGGATAAATAAAACATAAGAACATAGTCCAATAATTACTTGATTACCTTGCATATATATAATAAAAAGCCTTCTTCATTCCATTTATCAAGATTTCCAAGTACATATATATATAGCATTGAATTAATCAATTTTTCCCTTGACTATTACGTTGTTTGTCGAACTCAAGTAGTTTTGAAGAGCTTTTAGTGTTGAAGCCTCCTTAAGCGTTGTTTTTCTTTTTTTTTTCTTTTCTTTTTATTGAAGAGATGATATGCTTTAGGTCCCTTACTACGATATAAACATACATAAACCAGTCTAATTCATCTTTTTAGCGTTTTAAAATTATATATAATAATAATTTCTTTGTATTTTGTATGTATAGGTTTACGTTTAGAGAGGCATGGAATTAAAGGAGTCGTAATACTGAGTAAAAGTGAGTTCTAAGTATCTAAAATTAATACAAATGGCAGAAGAACAACACAACAAATATCATAAAAAGCCAATCATAACATTATTTATAAAAAATCATGGTAACAAAATCAAACATTTAAAATATATCACATTTAAAATTGAAGTACCACATTATTTAAAATACTTTAAAACCTGTTAACAGCTTTGAAGTGGTGTGTAGAGATCGATGGGAAATATTTGATTTGATCCGAAGCCAAGGTCCAGTTGTCGCCAGAAGCATCAGGAATGCTGGTCAAAAAGCAGTGTATCTTGCAACAGCTGCTAAAAACACAATTTTTTACTACTTTACTCATAATAAAAATGATATCTTTCATATAGAGTATATTCTAAAAAAAGTAAAAAAGTATCCTTTTTCTACAAAATAACATAAATGGATTAACGGATAAGGACTTGGATTTTCGAAGAAAAAGTATTAGAGAAAATATATATTTCATTTAGTTTTTTCTTCTTCATAGCAATGAACAAGAAGGAAAAAAAGCAAGTCACTCTTATCTGGTCTACATTAACCAATTCATTTATCCTTCCTAATTGTTCTACAGTTTTTAACAGTTATTATATCATTCTATTTACTAGTTCCTAAACTAAAATGCTTAAACATCATTAAGATAAGTATTTTTTTGTAATTTCGATTAAGTTTTGGACAAATGAAGATGAGTAATTTTTTGTAATCTCGATTAAGTTTTGGACAAAAGAAGAATTAATTTGGCTTGTGTGCATAAAACCAAAAAAAATATAACGTTATTCTAATAAAAGTTAAATGGCTCGCTGAAACAGAGTATGAAGTGTTTTTGTTATTTTCTCTAAGTAATATATCTATAATCAATTTGTTTACGTGTGTAAATTGAATGCAGTACGTACTCATTATACAGTATATTTTACGTTATGTCTAAACACAAACATAACATTCATAATTGGAACTCGGAAGACGGCTTACATATCATGCAAAAAAATTATACATGTTTTGAGTAGCACTGATTTGTAAACAAGTACATATATAGAAAGCATATGCCTTTGAGTTGAAGAACGAAGTTATACATTTTTACCAGCTTTTTGGTAGGTATTATTATAATATATTTCTTTATTACCTCCGCCGAAGGAGGTATTGTTTCACTGGCGTTGGTTTGTTGGTTGGTTTGTTTGTCAGCAGGATAACTCAAAAAGTACGGAACGGATTCGGATGAAACTTTGTGGAGTTGTTGGAAAGCCAAAAGAAACAAGTGAATACATTTTGGCACCTGTGAGTGCAGAATTAAGATGCAAATGATCTAAATACTAATAAATATTTCAAGTTAGCCTACTCTGCCAATAGATGTCGCTGTGCTGTGAAATCAGGTGCCAGGAGCGTCTTCCTCTCGGAATTTCCGTCGAGGGGAACCCTCCCCCGTCCCTCTACGCCGCCCCAGTCGTGAAAAATCCGCCTCGGAAGCTCATAAGGACCCCGTGACGGCGGAGGTTTGCACTCTCTGAGTGTATATATGCCTCTAGTTTGCAAATATTGTTAATATAATTTATAACGTGACCTCCATCAACGTTAATTAGTGTTTTTTAGCCTAATTGGTTCGATAGAATTGCATTCACTGGATATAAATAAGCACACTAGCGTGTAAATTAGTCGATCCAACCTAGGATAATCTTATGAATGAGGTGACCCGAATTGACCTTCCCTCTCGGGATTCGAACCTGCGCCTCCAGCATTGAGAGTGAACACACCTTAGTGTTTTACAATAGATATACATAGGTATACAAACTAATATAATATCAAAACTACACAATTGGATATCTGTGTACCTATATGATAATAGATATTCAACAGATAAAAAATTATGTCAACTTAAAGAGCTCTTTGCATACTTATAGGGACTTAAAATGGCTGCCCCAGTTGGTGAAATATTTTATAATATTTTAAAAAAATAGTGTAGTTGTTCTCTAATGATGTCACTCGATATAATTTTGTCATTCCTCCCTTTTTCCATTGCTTAAGAACTATTATTTGGACTTTGAATGCCCAAAGGATAATAAATATTCCTTCATTTTTCTTCTTTGTTTCATCAGTTGATGATTCGGAAATTGATTTTTTCCTTTTTTACTTCCGTTTTTGTGCATGCAGCTATTATTTGGGTCAGTGGGCACAACAATAATATGGAATGCATTTATTAAAATACATGCAAATAGGATTTTTTCTTCAAAAACCCTCAAGTCTTTGTTTTCTTTTTTCTGTACCATTTATTTTTCTACATTGTTGAAGGAAGATACCATTTCTATTGATTTATTGGTTCTTATTCTTTATGGCAAAAGCATCAGTAGTAGGATTTTCGGCACGTTTTATCATGAATTTATATTTGTTTCCTCTTCATTTCCTTGAATACTTTATTTTTTTCTATTTCTTTATTGCTATATTTTTTTTTGTGAAATACTATTTTTACATAGACGAGATGAAATATAATGTGCCTACCCTTTATAGACAAAAATAGAATGTTGATTCTTTTTTTGTACATTTACTTATGTCAAATGATATCATTGGTTCTTTCCACTTACTGATACTCAGCTCCTATAGACTTAGCTGATTCAATACCATTCATAGCAATATCAACGTAGATAGTACTTCACTTATAGAAGTTAATATATAAAAACATTTATTTGTTCATCCTTCTTTAGAACCCTTACTTTGATTTGAGAAAATATACTTCTTTGAGGATTCTAAATGCGATAGCCTCTTGGCTGCATTTAATTATTGACTTCAAAAATGTTTATTATATTTTACATTGGCAACATGAAATGTAAGTGGCAATATATATATTTATATAATCAAAAATACTTCTCAATATCCCGTATTATTACCTCCGCCGAAGGAGGTATTGTTTTCACTGGCGTTGTTGGTTTGTTAGTTTGTTGGTTTGTTGGTTTGTCAGCAGGATAACTCAAAAGTACTGAACGGATTTGGATGAAATTTTGTGGAGTTGTTGGAAATGCCAAAAGCCAGAAGTGATTAAATTTTGGTATCTCTGAGTGCAGAATTAAGGTGCCAAATGAGCTAAATACTACTAAATTTTCAAGTTTGCCTACTCTGCCAATAGATGTCGCTGTGATGTGAAATTGGGTGCCAGAGCGTCTTCCTCTCGGAATTTCCGTCTATGGGAACCCTCCCCCGTCCCTCTACGCCTCCCCAGTCGTGAAAATCCGCCTCGGAAGGCTCATAAGGACCCCGTGACGGCGGAGGTTTGCACTCTCTGAGTGTATTTGCCTCTAGTTTAAGTATATTTTTAGTTTTTAACATAAAAAATTATCAGTTTCTAAAATATATTGTATACAGTATTTTAATCAGGATGTGGATCATTAGTTTTTATCAATCAATAACCAAATCAGTTTGATATATGAATGTACATTTTAGTCTAAATATATTATTTTTCTGTTTGGATCAAGGAAATTGGAGCATTCATCTGGATATTAATTAGTTTTAAAATGATTTACAACTAAAAAAGACCTATGAGGACACACGCTTAATGTTCTGTAAGGTGATATTATCGTGACTGTCCTAAGTTTGAGCTTGAAAGGGTCGTCTTCGTGGATTCGGATATTTGAATAATAAAAAAAACGGAGGAGAAGATATGTCAAAAGTCCATAAATGTATGGTAAATTCAGCTATCGGAAAATGGATCAACTCTGCACCATCCTTGGATGATAGTCAGGACGGAACGCAATAGATGACCTTAGTAGAAATTGTTGCGAGGGCACAATAATTGAATTTTCATTTTTTTTTGCATGTGCCCGTTTTGAAAATGTTATTTTGGATGTGTAGCAATAAAAGCCTATTACCATAAGGTGATATAAAGTTATCTAATGTTCATAATTTAAGAGCCACGAGTAGGATCATAAATAACGCCAAATGTTATTTTTGCAATGTTTTTTCATTTAAATAATCATGTTCTAGAAAAAAGTAATTTCTTAACCTCTTTGTGGTAATACGCAAATAACTTACATCCTATTTCTTACTTACTATGGGAACAACCGTCCACATACTTATATACTCCTATGATTCAAGCCACTCCCATCCATAAAACATACATACCTTCTCTATAACCCATTCATTTAGAGTAAACATCTTTTTTCATTTTCATACGTTTTTACTCAATAATAATATAAACGCAACAGGAAGCCCTAATACATATTTTTTCTTCTTTCTTACATCCCCGTCTTTCTATTCCTACAAAGAAAAAAATATGGGCTAAATTTCTTCTCCTCATAAATAAATATCTATATGCGTAGTCGAGTCTCTAGGTACAGTGTGTTCCAACAGAATTGTATTGTATAAATTAGCGGCCATATTGGTCCTAAGAGTCACTTATTCAAGATAGGAAAAGCACAAAGTTCAACTTGTCGTCTCTCAAAGGAGGAGGAGGAAACGCCGATTCATCTAATTTTTGACATTGTCCACACCGTACCAGCTCGCCGAGGAGTCCAAAGCTAAGAAGACACCAATGGAAGCTCAATGCTTGAAAATATTTGATATTTTCTGTATATTCAACTTATTCATAATATAGATCTTAGTTCCTAAGTAAACTTTCACCGGCTGATACCGGATTGAGTTCCGGTGGGGTGGGGTTTACCTAGGAATTAAGCTAACAAACAATAGTGAGTTAGGAGAACTTAAAATAGTTCAAATTGTAATTTAGATACTACGCCATTTTTTATAAAGAGAGGATTTATTATGAGTTTGCATTGGTTGTCGTCAATCCTTTAACCTGAAATTGTTTTCTTGAGATGAAATACATCATCCCGCAGTTAATGTAAAACACCTTATCCTTCCACAGTACTCCGAGAGTTTATACTTCACTTTAAGATCAGTGGAAGGGCGGCAAAGCCTTACCACCTTATCCGGTTCATAAGAGTTCTTTATCATTTCAATGAGACTGGTTCCATCCACAGGAAAAAAAACAAATGCAAGCTATATAAAAAAGGAAGTGATTCAGAAAATCTTCTTTTCAAATTTCATCCACCAAAGCAACGTTGTGGAGGATCATTATACATTAAGATCGATTCTGTGTTATCATTACACTTCGGTTTACCCATTAACTGATGCCCACAAAGTGCAAAGAAGGCAGTTTATTCAGGGCTTCTGCAGGAACCATCCAACATTGTCGATAGTCATTTGGCTAGGGATATGTTTTTGCTCCATCGAAAAATAATACCTATATGTAGTTGTACATCATGGATTTATTTAAATCCAATGTTTTGCGTCACATGCATATTTCTTTGAGTATTTATTTCCTCTATTGTCCTTACATCAAAAGGAACTTAATCCCGAACAACTGTCGTCACCCAACCTCGCATCCCCTTGCAAATATTTTCTTTTTCTTAGCCACTAAACAGATGTTTTAAAAATGAGTGTGGAAAATGATTACCAGTTATTTCTTCGTCCTTTGGAGCCTTGGTAAACTTCTTTCGGACTCATCGAACGATTATTCCTCCATTGGATTATTTTGAAACTTCCACATGGATTGCTGTTGTTTAAGACCCTCGCATTAATTTTTATATAGATATTACAATTTTTAAGTATATATCTTAGTAGGAGAAACTGGAAAACAAGTTTATGCCCATATTTCAGAAATAAGATAGAAGGATTTATTGATATTTTTGAAATGTGGGGTGGGGGGATATTGGAGGTTTTTAACAGCCAATAACATTTTTATTTTTAAAAAGCAAATATATTTTTATAATCTTCTAAAGTGTCATTCTAAATTATTGTTTTTAACCACATATTTATTCATTATTCTGTATAAGCTTAGAAAAATTATATAAAGTTTGTCATTCATTCTGCTGAGATTAAATTATTTTTACAATTAAATTTATGATTTCAATTTTTTAAAGGAAAAAAATACTTTATATTTAAAAAAATTCCCTAAAATTCACATTACAATTAATAATAATAATATAATAATAGTTATGTAATCGAAGGAATTAAAACATGAAAGCAGGTAAATACAAAAAAATATTACGAATAATATAAAAATTAGGTAGTATTAATATTGAATAAATATGCAAAGAAGGCGTATAATGTATAATTTTTCTTCATAGATTTAGTATATTGACATATTTATGGTTTTAAACAATTTTTTGCCGGACAAAAGGGATTTTTTATCAACCTATAAAATTCTTGGTTTTTTCTCAAATCATCTTTTTAGAAAGCCCATTTTTATATCATTTTATATTTTTTATCTTAATAACTTATAAGCTTTCTCCTCTTATATCTGATTATTAACATATATTTAAGTCAAAGAATATATATTTACTGACTTGTTTATAACAAAAAAACACTACTTTCTAGATAAACTTTTTTTTTATTTCAAAATTTCTTCTATATTTTATTATTTATAATATATGAATATTATACATATACACACACAAACACACACACATATATATACATATATGTTATATATATATATATATATGTATATATATATAATTTTTTTTCCAATGGCTAAATAATTTTGCTGTTACTGCAACATGAATACAGTGTGAAAAATACACTAAAAACATACAAAAAACATAAGAAATCAAATCAAATCTGCACAGTTACGTAATAAAAACATCATTGAACATTATAGTTCTAATTACGTTCCAGATAAAAAACCAATAAAAATAAAACAAAAATAATAAACAACAATGGATAAACTAGTTTATATTCAATTCAAAACGGCGATGCATTCTTAAAATCCTTCAAATGTCGTTCCAATAGAATTGTAAATTAGTGTGATATTCCTTTTGTGGTGTACGAATTTGGTCCATTACCTCTAATGAAAACGAGGTTTCCCTGCATTATCTACTTCCCTTTAGTCAGAGCCACGAAGCGAGAGCTCCATATATATTTTGCTTTTCCCCCCCCTCCAACTTCTCGCTCGTTCCCTCTTTCCTTTCTTGGGATGATGATGATGCTTGGAGCGTCCTCCGCCAAAATATATTCCCTCAAAAGAAAAAAAAAGTACTACAAAAAACAATAAATATTCTGGCAATAGTTAGTATGGTGTTGAGCCCGTGTGAGTTTGAATCACTTTGACCTTTCATTATTATTTTATTTCCTTCCTCCCTCTTCTTTGGAGAATCTCTAGCTAAGTGTGTTGATTCACTATTAGGAGAAAATTAAAAGTGAAAGGCAGTGAGTAGGACATCAAGATGAATATAATTCATTTCATCAAACTTACGGACTTATGAAAAGGATTTTTATTCAATACATTAATGTCTCTAATTACTAATTGGGAGGTAAGGCTATTATTATTAAACATACTTTCAATATGTGTGCTTATTTAAAAATGATATACATTTATTTTTTTGCACAATAGTGCAATATTATCTTTAAAAAACATATGCATAATCTTATAACATTCTGAATATTTAAATGAACAAATTCTGCTATGATTTTTTTAATAATAGGAGTAATTTAGGCTAAATAAACATCATTGTGTTTTTAAACGTATATAGTTTGTATTTAAGTATGTTATTTTAGATTATTTATTGTTGATTGTAGACCGTCTGTAAAGAATGTAAACGAAATATATCTTTAAGATATGTGCCTAACGGATTGCTGCATTATATTGTAGTTTACGTTATCTAAGAGAAACTTCACATCATATATTCCTAGGGTAAAAAAAAAAAATTATAACAGAAAAAACGTCTTGATAGTAAAACATGACTTTGGGATAAAAATGTAAAGAAGGGGTCTATAATTATCTTACAGCAATTATTCTCGAGTGATCAAGACTTTTTATTTGAAAATTCAGTAGCTGTTTATTACATATAAAGTTTGATTTCTCCTTGTATTTACGAAACGAGAAATTAATTTGCTTTGCAATTAATGTCGAAATGTTTGTATGAATAGTAAGAACTTATTTATCGTCATTTATGGAAAGGCATAATGCACCTAAGTATTGAATGTGTCGAATTAAAATTAATTTGCTTTAATCCAAAATCTAAGTAACTATTCTATAGTATAATTATAACGAATAAGTAATTGTCTAGTTTTATAAGACAAAGAAATTTTAGTAACTTCTAAATGCGTATTTACGTACTTTGTCCTTCGAATAACTCATCATTTATACCAAAGAAATATTAACATTTTGAGTGCAATTCTTGATGTGCTTCTTACTACTCTGCACTATAGATAATTTTAGATGGTCAGCCAACATCTCTTGTGTAGAAAACTGTTTTTTTATAAAACTAATCGAATTTTATTAATATACTAAAAGCTGTTATTATTCCCAAGTTATGTAACATTTTTTTCTCATTTTTGAAGGAGTTTATAACTAAGTATTATCTATGGTAAAGGTCAAAATTGAAGATTTAGAACATTTTAATACATCAGCTCTTGTGATGTTTTTTATTGTAACACCTTTTATTAGATATTTTATTATAAACTATAATGTTTATTTTATTTATATATACTTTTTATATAACATTCTAAATAATAAAGGAGATTTGAATTTTTTTTTGAAGAGTCATATAAGAACTATTCAGAGTCAAACCAGGTAGACGTTATAGCATGCAATTTCTTCAGCTGCTGGAACAGACCATTTTATGTTTATTCAAACTTGTCGAAATGCATATTCAATTAAAGAATCTATATTTAATATGAATTTATTTGCTACGAGTTTGCTGCTTATGGGTCATATGGAATACTCCATTAAAATCATATGATTTTTGCACCTTTTAACTGTCAGACCAGGAGACCTGTCGTCCTATCAGTACCCATTTAAATCACTAAGATAATTTATATTTTGAGACCAAAATTTTACCTATTTTAACTCTAGTTTAATTCTAATTTTTTACATGCTGATTTAAATCAATCACAAAGCTATTTCAGTATATATATGACGTTAAAATCATAATACAATTTAGGAATTTAAATATTTGAGACCATTGCTTAGGATTTGCTCATATCCTGAGCTTGGTGGAATGAAAAAAAGGAAAAAATCTCTGCATATATAAATTACACTATGTAACAGGACTTTGCCCCTGGACTGAAATTTCTAAATTGAGTCCCATTTTTTACGTAGATTCCAAAAAATGCCACTCAAAATATCGTCTGAAAAAAGGTTTGGACTTTATGGGCTTTTTTTGAAAATCAGGATTTTCATCATTTCTAATGGTTCAGGCCCAGTTATCTTCGTGCAAAGTAAGAATAACACCAAATGTCAGTAGTATTTATTTTTCTACTATATCTCTGCATTTCAAATCAGTTTTTATAATTTATATATCTTTCGTACAATTCGAAATAATCGGCTTTATATTTCAAAAAGTTGACCATATTTTAGTGTTCTATTCAAGCGGCTATATTTTTTTTGTTTCGCGTCTATTGACTATAATCAATATGTAATATATTTTTGGTATATGTCCATACATTTCAGAACAGTTTTTATAATTTCGATATCTGGCATGAAAGTAAAGAAAAGATCAATTTAGTAGGACGAACTACACTACGTAACAAAATTAAGGTCTTTGTTTGCTTCGTCCTACTAAATTGATCTTTTCTTTACTTTCATGCCAGATATCGAAATTATAAAAACTGTTCTGAAATGTATGGACATATACCAAAAATATATTACATATTGATTATAGTCAATAGACGCGAAACAAAAAAAATATAGCCGCTTAAATAGAACACTAAAATATGGTCAACTTTTTGAAATATAAAGCCGATTATTTCGAATTGTACGAAAGATATATAAATTATAAAAACTGATTTAAAATGCAGAGATATAGTAGAAAAATAAATATCACTGACATTTGTGGTTATTCTTACTTTGCACGAAGATAACTGGGCCTGAACCATTAGAAATGATGAAAATCTTGATTTTCAAAAAAGGCCATAAAGTCCAAACCTTTTTTCGGACGATATTTTGAGTGGCATTTTTGGAATCTACGTAAAAAATGGGACTCAATTTAGAAATTTCAGCCCAGGGGCAAACAAAGACCTTAATTTTGTTACATAGTGTTATTATGGATTTTTATATGATGCCATAATATTTATTCGTAGACTTTCTGAAATAATAGGTTCAACGACAATTTTTTTTCATCAGCAAGTTCTATTTTGAATATGTTCAACACATAATTATATATAAATAACAGATAATAAAGAGAAAATAGTGTTTCATAAAAACAAATAAAGATTCTAGTTTAAAATTATGACTATTGTATCCATTGCCTAACTGTTAAATGATATTTACTATTGTTTGTAGAACTTGGGTTATTCAAAGATAATGCAAAATCTAACATTAAAAAAAATTAAGATATATATTTAGTTTTTGAATAAAAATCAAATATATTATAAATTATAATCATGAACCATAATATTCATTTATGTTTTTAAAGTTATTTGTGTTTAAATTTTTTTT
>CP045906.1:9058673-9087175 GCA_013387185.1 Caligus rogercresseyi | reverse complement strand
CTATATATATATATATATATAATATATATATATATATATATATAATATTATTTATATACCGGGTGCGCATATCTTCTTGGACACTTTTAATAAGTTATAGCGACATAATGAAGCACCAATCGCTTAGTGATTGAAGTCGAAAGGTTGCGCGATTTCTTAGCTTTAATTTGCGACCTCTTTGAAGACAATTGGACGATGTAAACAAAAGATACTGCGTTATGGAAAAGATAAGGGAAAAAGTGATCGCGCGGATCCATGCTGGCGACAAGCCCATGGACATCTCTCGCAACTTTGGGATTGCCAGGAGCACAATATATAGCATCAAGAAGCTCTATGACGAGTCTGGCGGCTATGTCAGACGAACAGGGAATTGTGGCAGGCCTAAGAGCGTCCGTACGGCCGACTTGGTGGGAAAAATAAAAAAACAGGTCAAGGACAACCAAACAACTCCGTCCGCGGCCTCGCCAGAAGAACGATATCACCGAGAGCACCATGAGGAACCTGGTGAGGTTTGACCTGGGATGCGGTCCAGGGCTGTCGTCCCAGTGCAAATGCTGACAGTAATTCAGCGAGAAAAGCGCCTGGAACGCAGTAAAAAAAATCTTAATTGGCTGAAAGTAATCCGGGAAAGGTCGTAGTCTTCTCAGATGAGAAGAACTTCGTTGTCGACAAGTACAACAACCGCCGCAATGACAGATACATTGCCAAGTCTGCTGCAGACACTGATGCTAGTGTCAAGTATGTCCCAAGGTCCAAAAACACGGCCATGATGCTTGGCGTCGTTGGATCAGACGGAAAGACAATCCCACCGATCTGGATCAAGGGGAACCTGAACGCGAGCATGTTAAAAAATACTTGCTCACCAAGTCTTTCCAGCTCTAGATGCTACTTATGGCCAAGGAAATTGGGTTTGGACCCAAGATGGCGCCCCAAGCCACACGTCAGACGCCGTCCAGAAGTACATCAGCAAACTGTCGTCCAAGGGATTTTTCTGTCAAAGGAGATGTGGCCGCCATCATCGCCAAACCTGAATCCCTTGGACTACTTTGTCTGGACGCATGGGAGCAGAGAGCCTGCGCTACCAGCCACCCAATGTCGACGCTCTGAAGGCTTCTGTCAACAAGGTGTGGGCCGCGATGAACACGAATGACATCGTCAATGCCTGCAAGGCCTTCAGGTCCCGTATCGAAGCCTGTATTAAAGCTGAAGGTTCTATATTTGAGAAATGAATGGTAAATATTATCTCTATAAACTGTCCAAGTTATTATTGTAGTACCTCAGGTTATGTTTGAGATCTTCATGAAGTTAAAAATAAAAAGTTCCAAGGATATTGCGCACCCTATATATACAGGGTTGTGGCAGAATTAGTGAAATATGGAAATGACGCAATAGCTCTCAAATTACTTAATTTATAGAATTATTATTTCAAAAAATTTGTGATGACAAACTGCTTAAATACATTTATTACAAAGTTATTCCATGTATCCACCATTTGCTCGAACCACAGTCTCTTGACCCCACTAGTGCATCAATTACGCACAATCTCCTCAGCAATCTTCCTCCAGGCAGCCATCAGCTGGTCCTTATTGACCCTTGGTATAGCAATGGCCTTCCTCTACACCTTCCCTTACATGACAAGGTCAGGGGGTTGCAATCAGGAGATGAGAGAGGCCAAAGCTCCTTGCTCCAAAAGTGGTAAAAATTAGCTGCCACACCAGTCCTGCACAATCTTTGCAGTATGTGTCGAAGCTCCGTCTTGAAGGAAGCAGACAGGGACTCCAACAAACCCTACAGGATCCACGGGAATACTTTGGTCTCAGGAAGTCTAAGTACACGATTTTGTTGATTTTAACACCGCCTGGAATCCGGAGCAAGGGTGATTTCTGCCATTGGAGGCCATGGCCCCCAGGCAATCACAGATTCCGGCTTCTGCATCTGGTGACGTTTCTGGTATTTTCTAGGATCTTGGAAGCATCCCTGCACAATATACAATTTGTAGTCTCGAAAAAGATAAGATCACAACGACACAAGGGTTGTCTGCGTGCCATTTGAGAACTAACTTTGATCTAGCCTTCTTCTTGACCCTGGTGGCCTCGTTTAGTAGATGTATCTTCCTGTACTTGAACGGCTTCATGCCCAGGTCAGCTTTGACCACCCTCCCGATGGTCCTTGAAGATACGTTGCACTCCTGAGCCATCTTATTTATTAAGCGGGTGGGTTACGAAGTATCTTGCCGGCGACGGCCTTGGTCAGACTTGGTGTACTCACTGATTGCTTCTTTCCTTGTTAGGCTTCCTTGTGTCTCTTTGATAACTTTTTTGGAACGCCAGGTGAAGGTTCAGCTTACACCAAGCATGATCATGATAGCCCTGTGGGACTGGCCAGAGTCCAACAACTTGAGGATGTCGTTCGCTTGCTTTCAAGGTCAATTTCTTCGTTGTTTTTCAACAAAAGTTGTGAAAACAATACAGCATATGTACAAATGTACCAAAACATAATTTTATATCATAACAAAACCTCTCAAACTCATATGTAGAAGATATGCACTTACAATCCGATGGTTAACTAATTCAGCCTAACGTGTATATATATATATATATATATATATATTTATAATTTCTATTCCACTGTTGCTGATATTCATTAATAATAAACACAACTGTCAAAGTGTAGTTTATTTATGAATGAATATTTTAAATACTCCATCATGTTGTATTACAATTAATCACATCTGAAGTCATAAATACATAATCAGACGCATCACTGCACTCGTTAAACAATTTTGATGTCTATAACTTTAGGCACAACTTTTTATAAATAATAGATGTTTTGGCTTCACTATTTGATTGACATAAGTATTGATTTATTTACATTGAAAGAACAGAAAGGTTTTACAAGTTTAAACATAACAAAAATAACGAGTATATCATAAAAGCGTTTTGTTTATGTTTATATCTTCAAATATGTAGCACAAAATGATTTATTTGTGTTTAGATTTTACACCCATCTTGATTCCACACCTTCCTTTCATGGAATTTGTATCTGTTAAAACAAAAGGATGGTATGTAATAAAATCAATCATTCCTTAGTATATTAAATTTGATTTTTATTATACTAGTATTACAATATAAAAAGCCTATTAAAATATATCCCAAAGAATAAATTACGCTTACAGGCTCCAGTATCGGTGAATAATCCAAGAACTTTGGTTGGGTTATTCATCAACATAATTAAATAATACTTGGATTTGCACTTACTGGGCTATTTTATTTATATGCTTCACTTAAAAAATATCCTTTCGGATGCATTTCCATTGTATTCTATGAATCTCAAAGCCTTAATATTTTCGCCTTTTATCTTTTATCCCCTAATAAAGTGCATTTTCTTATATATTCATTACGGAATTAATTTATCGTTATTTCACCACCGTCAAAATAATCCTTTTTAATTATATTTACACCTTAATGGGAATATAATTAGTTATGATGTTGATATATTTTACATTTTATTCAATCCTTAAATTACTAATGCATAATGATTTAAATTTAGTTGCTTGGACTTTTTGCTAAATATTCAGAAATTGGGTAATATTAATAATTGAGTGATAAAAATACAGACCATTGACTAGGAACAAAGGTTGTTTGAATGTATTATCAATTTTTATTTTCGTGTGTAGGACTAAAAGAAAAATTGATAATAATAAATTTTCTTCAATTTCTTAACATTTTTCTCCCCTGAAATATATTCGTTTTTTGTTACTCAAATAATTAAAATGAGAAATATAAAACAGTAGAGAGATGACAAGCAGGCGAATGCCTTAATCATTGCAATTGCGTTTTTGAGGGTTTAGTGACTGTTTTTGATGTGGTTGTGCATTCTTTAAAAAGCAACTGTTCTCAGCTTTTAAAAAGTCCTCGCACATCTTCCTAGCTCTATCCAAAGCGAAGATGGAGACCAAAAGGGATATCGCTGTCATGATCTGCGCCACCACGACACCTCGGACTTCGTCAGGATCGTGGGGTCAACTGCCACACAGTCTACCGGGCCCGTAAACGTCTAAAGGATGGGGGAAAGCCTCAAGGATCGTCCTCGAAGCGGAACACCGGTGAAATTGGCCCTGAAGGCTGCCTATACCGCGTTCAAGGACAATCTCAAGATGACCATGACCGAGTTCACCAAAAAAGAAGTCTGTGGCCAGAACTAAGGCCTCCATGCCGTCAAGGCTGCTGGAGAAGGTCCAAAAGGTGTTTGGAGAGGCCACTTCTCACCCAGAGACAACATACTGGATGGAGGAGAACATGAAGTCTGCGTCCAAGGACTTCTGGCCACCACAGATTCCGGATCTAAACCCGCTAGATTACAGTGTCTGGTGGCAAGTGGAGTCCATGACCTGCAGAGTCCACCAAGGCAATGTCAAGGATCTGAAGGCCCTGTCGACTAGGAGTGGGATGCCATGAGCGAGTGCTACGTGGCCAACGTGTGCACAGTCTTCTGGCGCTGCGTGGAGGCCGTCATCAAGGCCGAAGGAGGCCATATTGTGAATAATATGTAAAATTGTATGGAGAATAAATCTTTTTTCTGAACTACCCTCTCCGATTTCATCATCATCAATCCGTTAATAAATGCTTTAATAATAATAAGATAGTGCAAGACTTTTTGACGGCCCGGTATATATACATATATATATATATATACTATATATATATACTATATATATATATATATATATATATATATCTATATATATATATATATATATATATATATATATATATATATATATATTAGACCTCCCAAAATAAAACCACTCTTTAGTTCTTTTACATATACCCAGCGATTCTGGTTAATTTTTTGATGCTGAAAACGAATATCTAAATTAAAAATTTCTAGCATTGTTAGGAATCGGACGTCACTGGGTTCAAAGGTTTCGTTATGAAGCAAAACTTTTTTGTTATTACTTATTTTGAAAAAAAAATAGTTTAACCAAATTTAGCTATGATCAATTTATGACTTCTGATTTTTTTTGCAAATTTTCGTCAAATAATATTTTGTGCCAATAAATGAACATAAGTGCTGACGCACCAACCGTTTTTTTAAATAACAGCTCCTACTAGGGTTCTTTATAGTTTCAAGAAGGAAAAATAAAAGAGGGTACTCATGTTGATGTTTTTAAGTTATCTTTTAAATACAATACACTCCACCGCCACACTTGTACTTCACTGGTCGGAATGCCTTCTACGCACTGTTTTCCAACCTCGTTGACGATGTTTCCAAAAGAAAGATTGCCGACGCAATGATTATGCCGGAGAACGCAGCTTGTGAAGTTCCGACGGGTAAACCAACCTACCGAAGATTTCTCCTGAGAGCAATCGTGAAGACTTCGTTGACAGTGAACTTGGAATCTTAGCCGGGTAAAATTCCTTTGATAATTGTAATAGGCTATGATTAATTTACCAAAGAAAACAGGAATTTTTATACCAAATGCCACCACCTATATCTCATTGAGTGTTTCTACCTTCAGCTTACAAACATCAATCCAACCTTCTTGGAGCTTCCGGTCGCACAATGGCTTCTGATTCAACATTCATTGAGTTAAGCGGCATCGTCACCTCTCTTCAAGTTGTCAATGACGCGGCAGAGAGGGCCGTCGAGTTCGGGTCTGACTTTACTAAAGTGCTGACCAAGAGCGAGAAACAGCGTCAGAACATTCTTCAGGCTGTTGAACTTTCACGTCGTGCGTTCCCTCACGCTACCCGAAAGTGTTTCCATCGTGTAATCGCTACCAGCTCTGTGATTGAGCTGATGGTATCGTCTGGTTATGACGCCTGTTAGATTCATTTACGGAATTCATAGTTCAATCCATAATTTTTTGATTGTCAAATATGAGCATATATATAATATTATATATATATATATATATATTATATATAATAATATAATAATATATGTTGAACAAAATGTCTATTGGCGAATTCACGAGATTACCATGATGATAAGGCAATCTAAAAGATCTACTCAATTCCAAATGAATCCTTAATTTCTCGGCTTAAACAAAAACAAATCTCTGAATTTTTGATATTTTGGGAAAAAAGTCTCTTCTATCAACTCAACGCCTCAGTTTTTTTTGTCCAAAACAAAGAGGAAATCAGGAGAGCCGATTGGCTATAAAAAGTGGCATCAAGGCAAAAAATACAAAGTTTAATTTCATTACCATAGAGCTTCAAATGCTCAAAATGGGCAATTCAAGTATAAGATATAAACACTAAAATATTTTCAATTATTAGGTTTTTTCAAAAACTCCATAAGGAACTCGAAAATTTCCAATAAAAAATAAGGCCGGATTTTGGCCAGGAAAAAGCCCAAATTTAAGAGGCATGTAACTTTGCTCAGACAATAAATTTCGAACTGAAACTTAAAACATATAATGAAAAAGACTTAATCATTCTATGGTGTAAATTTCATTTGAATCCATGAACCCAAAATTTCATTGAAGTAATTTTTTTTGGAATGACCCATATATATATATATATGATTATATAAGAATCATATACTGATTTCGAAATATCGTTGTATCATGATTTTCTTAAAAAGGTTTTTTTTCGCCAAAGGAAAACTTTTGCAAGGCTGTTACTAAAGTGACGCAAGCAAAAAAATGTTAAGGACTTAATTGTTGCTTCGGAGGGAACCCCTTTATTTTTATTATTTAATTACCCATTAACTTAATTGTAGGAAATTGCCTTCATTTTCCACAAGCAATAAAGAGTTTGTCTATGGCTTAAATCCTCTTTTCATACAATGAAGAGTTTCTTAACTGCTTTCATAGATTAAATTTTCGGTTAAACATTGTTCATAAATTAATACATATTTCCATACATCTTATAAATTTTATGATTATTTGTTTTATAGTAATCGGATTAACAGAAATATTTATTGGTATATAGAACATATAATCATGACTCTAATATTTATATCACAAAGATATTGTATATAAAACATATAGTGAAGTATTAGTGTACTGTTTGTGTTTTTATTGGATAAAATGGGCAGGCAAGCAACATATAGTACTTCAAATAGATTACAAATGAAAACTAGTTATTGGATTTCAATTACATTCTTCAATGAATGATTGCTTAGGGGAACATATTTGATTATTTTGATGGATTAAAGTAGTCTATTTTAACGAGAAACTAAGATCTATTATTAAACTTACAATTTTATAACTATATTAATGAATACAAACATATATATCATTCAACTAAATGAGAGATCAAGAACACTGTTTTCAATGTGTATACGATATTAATGTGTTTAATAAGAAAAAATAATACTAATAAGAAGTAATAATATATTTTCCATAAAATAACAACATGATTAACTCAAGATAGAAAAATATCCGATATATGAACCTTTCACTATTTTATTTTTATTTTTGAGGGCGTACAAAATATAATATTTAAAACATGGAAGTAATTATTCTCACATAAAAATGTATTTTTATTTTTCCATAGTTTATAAAATATATAATTATTTTTGTGAAGTGACATTAATGATAAAAAAACATAATAGTTTTTGTAAATAAAGATGATGTTAATGGCCAAAACATATTTATAGATAGGCGAACTTCTATCATATCCACAAACGCAAAATGGCAACCACAACTCATTGTTACAAGGTCAAACTGCTATTTGAATATTTCCTTTTTGATATGAAAAAAAACGCATGGATATTTTACAATTTTTTTATATAATTAAAAGTTTCAATGTTCCCCTTCATGATGGAACATCACGGTGGCGACATATGCACTGCAATATGTCTATACATGTTCATACTATAACCTCATACTAACTTGTCAAAATATAGGATCAAATTTTATTTATATATAAGAAATTTACTGATTAAGAGAAATTAATATATATATATAAACATTTTAGTTTAAAATTAGATCTCTAAACAAAAGTTAAAAGGCAAAATAAACAATACTGAATAATATAAAACATAACTTAAAACAATAGCACATATTCTTGACATATACAAAAAACACATCAATTAAAATACATTAACACAAAATTAGTCAAAACATCATAAATCGACAAAATAACATGATAAATATAAAACGCATGACAATAATATAATTTGGGAGTTATTTACCACCCAGACCAAAGATACTTCAGGATAGATTTTATTATTTTAATATTCATCATCTATATTTTCGTTTCATTTTCCTCACACTTTGAATGCATGCAAAAACATCCATCGCACATATCACCACTGCAATCATATATCCTTTTTGAGCCCTAGTCTACAGGCTTTTAAATTATGATAGGCATGGTCCACGAACACAAAATACACTTTTCCCCATCTTGCATTATAACTCCTAATATTTATACTTCAATACTTTTAACATATCTTTGCTTAACAAATATATTTCCAATAAATTGGAAAAAGTTGTTTTTCCTACCTTTGTATATAAAATTTATTTCTACAAATGCACTATGGGGAAATGAAGGACTATACTTTTTTTATCTATACTGGTAGGCAATAATAACTTTGCTTGAATTTGCATTAAAAGATCAATCAAAGGTATGAGTTCATAATGTCCAGTAATGCTGCATGATTTCCTCCGTCATATATTGACAGAAAATAATAGAACTTTCATATATTATTTTACTGGTCCCATAGTCACCCCTTTTTTCCCAAGAAAAAAACAAACAAATTGATTGACTACTATGGTAAAAGTCAAATTGTAATTAAAATTGGTTTATAGAGAGATAATTGTCTAAAAATATATTATTCATGTTTTTAAAAATATTTAGGTCATCTCACTTTCAGCTAAAAGTCATATATATTTAAATATATTTATATAAATATATATATATAGAATATAAAATTAGAATTTAAACCTAGATTTTTACCACCTCTATGAAGGTAAAATGAAGGAAAATTTATTTGTTCATTAAAGAACGACGATATCTTCTTCTTATGAACTAGGTTGATTTTTTGAAGTGCATATCTAGGATCTAGACTATTCTACTCTTGGGCATCTCGAGTAAGTTACTCGATATTAGAAATCTAAAAGAGTAGCGAGTGGCAGTTCTAATGATTATAACTATTAGGCTCTCAACATCGATGCATGAGTGGGTCGTACTTTTTACAATAAAGTTCTCATAGTGTTTTGTCTATAGCTTTGTGACGATGGAGGTATTATATTTTCATATGCATTTAATGGATCTGATAGTTAAGTTCACTCCTCAAAAGGTCTTCAAAAGGATTTGACTTTAATTTCATATTGGTATGCTCATTTTTTATTAATAGAAGGGAAAATAATAATATTGTTTTGTTGAATTTAAATTCTATCGGCATTTCATGTTAAACTGATGTTGCAATCATATTTATTCTGTGCCGGATATATAAATTATTATTCATCAATCGTACTCAAAAGAAGCATGAATGATTTTTTGTATTATATTTGACATAAGTCATGTAAAACTCCATATATGATATAAGTCATGTTAAAACTCCATGTATATATATATAATATATGTTATAATTAATCAATATTGATGTAAAATATATATAATATATATATATATATATATATATATATATATATATACATTCTTGAAATCATGAAAAACTTATATACAATATCACCAATATATATTTTATAGAATAATTAATTTGAATATGTGTAAAGCATGTGTTTTTTCTATAAAAACTGATAATATTTTTTTTCCATGATATACTTTTATAAGATGGATACGAATATTGATTCTTATTGTCAACATTATTAGCTATCATCCTTTTTAATTTTTATGAAATCATAAAAAAGTAAATGAACATCTATAAATAACTTATTTATATTTCACTCCAATACTTTTAATTTGCTTACGTTTGAAAAGTGCGTGTGATATTGATTTGAAAAGATAATATAAAATATGTAAAAATGCATTAAAATAAATTTTATATTTTAATGTTTATTTGTATATTTCAGCAGGTATTTGCGTTTAAATCATTAAATATTTATATCATGTACATTGTCCATTATAAATGAACAAAGAAAGGATTTAAAAAAATATTCTATCAATTAATTTCGAACATATAAAAGCTTTTCTATTAAATATATAGGTCACAATTGATAATATACTTTTAATTGTGTATTTGCAAATGAAAAAGTAACATTTGTTAAAATTACTGAATATATATTATAAATAAAAGTTCTTTGTGGTTTTGTATAACGATTACAACAATGAAAGAGCAAAATGTCCTGCCATACAATATGCCAAATAAAGTAAATACTCAGTTTTTGAATCATAGAATCTCTGGTGCTTATGAAGAAATATAAATATTTTTGTTTCAATTAATATTTGTATCCCTATTTGATTCGAAAATTGCATTTGTGCTGATGTGAATATAGCATTGAAATCACTCTATCTTTTTTCTTTTCATATCACTCAATTGCTCTTTCCTTTTCCTCTGAAGTTGAACATTCAACAGGGGCAATTCCCTGAGCTAACACTATATCGTATGACTATTTTTTCTAATATAAACCCGTCAAATATACTGAGTGATCTATGCACAGCAAATGTATATATGTATATAAAATATTTCTTTTTTTTAAAGGATTCTTTCTTCTGGTTTTATGCTGTCATGCATTAATGAATATTTTATGCTTTTCGTGTGCAAAACATCATAAAAGTAATTTACCTGTGTCCCAAAAGAATATTACTAGCTGGGCTGGTTTTTTTGTCTTGCTAAAAGACTTTCCTTGTTATGCATTATATAGACTTTGTTATTATTTCGTATCAATATATATTTTACAATCTTTGTTCTTATTTATATATGTATTAGGAGTGAGTGAGCCATGCTTAAATGCATAAATTCTATTATTCTGAGAGAAAGAAGCAACCGTATATATATATATATATATATATATATATATAGAGGATATACTTGTATCTCGGCCTTGAATTAAGGTTTCTCAATTGTAAGGTAGGGATTTAACAATTATTTTATGGTTCAGTTCTTAGAATGTATAATAACATAACAAGAGGGGGTTTATTATTCGTAAGGGGAAGTAATAAAGTAATATGTCTAAATTGGTTTGATTGAAAAGTTATGCCTTCCGAACCACTGACCCATAGAAATAATAATGTATGCTGAGAGAAAAGAAAATCTGTCCACTTAAAGAGCTATTTATTGAATAAGATGGATGCCCTTGAAGCAATTTAGTTATCGAGGGAATTTGTAGTAAAAGAAGACTTACTATAAATGTCTCCTGAAAGCACCTTATGTTAAACTTTAACAAGAAGTTAGTCCCTCAGGACGTCATGGGTCGTCGTTTTTCCTTTTTCCTTTACTATTTAAGACTTGATATTAAGATTGTGAGTGCTCAAGAGATATCGTTTTTTTCTTTTTTCTTCTTTGATTCACTGACTTTATTTTATATATTTCATCTTAAAGGGATTTAAGATAGCCCCATCAGTTGCAGACTCTGACAAGGCTTCTTGTATTTAGTCTATGGTAACTCCAGTTATCATATAGATCGGTGTCGGGACTCAGAGCCTTGTTGTGCTGATTGCACAAACAAAATATCATATATTTTATGGTAATTTCTATTACAAAAATGAAAACCCTTTCATCATCATTCTATAAGCAATTGCTGTAACAATAATATAACTTTCCTCTAAAGAAGGAATACCTCCACATGTTTATAATTTATTAATGTCTAAATATTACTTCGATATTTGCAACCATTGGGACGCACTCACGAAAAACATTCAAAGGATAAAGTATGTCTTATTGAACAAACGGGTAATGTCTGCAAAAAAAGTTTGGCTCATGTAAATATTCTTGAATAGCATGCTTGGATTTTCTATATTTGAAGAAATTGCTAAGTTATTGATTGTGGATTTCTATCTGTTATATTTGCATTTTGTTTATGTTTTTTAAATGTCTTTTGTCTATTTCGTTCGATAGAATTGCATCCAGCTGGATATAAATAATCATTATAGCGTGTAAATTAGATTATCGAACTCTTATCAATGAGGATGACCAAATTTGACCTTCTCCTCTCGGGGTCGAACATACGCTCTCAAGATTGAGAGTTGAACACGCCTTATCACACGGAGCTATCGCGCGCTCCCCATGCTGTTTATATTAAATAAAAATGCTATTATAGCATTAAATTATGTTTAAAGATAATTGTTTATCGATTTTTGAACAAAACAACGTCATATCTCAAGCCAAATATATGTATATATATATATTTTTTTTCAAACCAGTTCGTTTATTATGTAAATAATATAATGAGACATTTACATAAAACTCAAAGCAAATGTGTTATAAAAACCTAAATAACATTATAGTTTAATTTTTTGCTCTGGGGAGGAACACAAACAATAAAATATTACCTATATAATATAAAATAAAACAATCGTCTCTTAAAATCATTTTACAATCAAATACACAACTATTAGATATTTTAAAACTCTGAACACAAATGTTCAGAAGGCTATATATTACGATAAGTTCTTGAAATAATTTTTATCCGTTTTTGATGTTGGAGGGAGAGAAAAAATATATTCCTCAGCTCGAAGGGATGCAGGGGTTCGTTGAAGGACAGCTTTTGACATATCAGGGCCTTTGAGTTTAAATACTACAGGTAAGTGCCTTGGACTCCGGTGATTTGATGTTCTTTCCGAGGCCGAAGAGAACAATGCCTTTCCAAGCATTTGAAGATTCAGAACGGAGGTTAGGTGAGTTTAGAAGAATAAAATCTTTGAGAATTTTCACACACGACACTCCACAAATACATGAAGTGTCGAGTTGAACAAACATCCACAATCTTTACATGGTCTTGTAAAAAACAAAAGATCGGCCGAAATCATCAATTGAGAAGTGAATTTCCTTCCTTCATGAATGCCAAGTAATGATTCAAGAATCCGATTGTTCCATTTCGAGGGGAGGCCAAGGAGATTCAATTTTTTTTCAATTTTATCTACCTCTCCCTTATAAGATGGTGGAGACATTTTCAAGTGCCAAGGTGTCGATAGAATTTGTTGGTGAGATGTCCTTGTCAAAGGATACATAAAACGTCCATTCGAAAATATATTTTCTTTGTGGAGGTCATGAATTGTAAGGATTCTAGATTTGATGGCTTCTTCCTCCAAACTCTCTGGTCGTGGTAGATTTCGAAAGTAAAAACTCTTGTTAGCATTCTGTCTAATGACGTCAATAGTTGTATTAGTGTCGTAAATTGGTTTTAATTTCCATAAAATACGCTGAGCGGCACCCCAACCCGAGAGAGTCTTGACGTTATATGATTTGTCAGGTCAGAGCCGAACATCAGCCACCAGTAAATTTCATTATATGCTATAGATCTGCTCCATTCGATAGAAGGATTTGTTGTAATTTCATTGAAAATTCTCATATACACCTTTGGTATTATATGACACAGTCGAGTAAGACCTCCCCCGAGAGAACGCTTAGGTCTTTGAACAGAAGAAAGGTAGTGCTGATGGAATAAGGCTCGAAGCCATTTTTCCTCCTCGAGAATGGCTTTCTCGGCAATTATGGGATGAGAAGACGCCTTGTATAATAAAGAGGAACTACCTTTAAAGTCGATTCTTCTCTGAATATTAAAGTTCTTCCATTTCGTTATATTATTATATGGGATTACTGAAAACACACTCTTCTAGCTTTTCTCTCAATTCCTTTACCATTCCAAGTAACTCCAAGAATGTCCACTTGATTTTTAATTTGGCAGGAGGCAATTGTACTTGTTTGAGGGTTTCATTGACCTAGTGGTAATATTGTTGTTTTGGTCTTATTGATTACTAGACCTGATATTTTCTCGTATTTTGCAAAAAAAAATCAGAACTATCTCCACTCTCTTACTTACTTGAAGCTCAAAGTGTCCTTCTATCATAAGTGTCACATCGTCTGCATAAAGGTCTATTAAATGCTTAGAGCCCTTGATGTCTACACCAAAACCTTTATATTTTTCTATTGTCATTCGAACTAGATCGTCAACTGCTGCTACAAAGAGTAGAGGCGCAGATGGGTATCCTTGTCTGCAACTTCTAGTGAGGTTGATAGGATCACTTTCGATTCCATTTAATGATATGGTTGAAGTACCATTTTGCAGTAGTGCCCGAATAGGATTAAAATACTCCCTTGGTAAGAGCTTCTTTATTGTGTTCATAATATGAACATGTGATATGGAATCTAAAGCTTTTTGAAAGTCAATTGCTATTATTGCTCCAACCGTTTTCCTTTCTTCCACCGAGTCGATGCATGCCTGAATGTTTCTGGAGACATCGAAGATTTTTCTTTTTTTAAGAAAGCCCTTCTGTTGACAGCCAATCTTGTTATTGAGAATCGGTTCTTTTTTTTGGGCAAGCACTCCCGATAATATTCTGTATGAATAATTGAGAATGGTGATGGCCTCCAGTGACTAAAGTTTGACCCATCCCCTTTCTTTGGGATTAATGTGATCCTACCCTTTGTTAGATCCACAGGCATTGTCCCTTATTCCATGGACTTACCCACCTTCAAAAGATATGGAATGATTTCCTCCAAAAAGAGAGCATAAATATCACCAATTATACCGTCGGGACCTGCTGCTTTTTACAGTTTAGGTTATTGCAGACATAATTTGTGATGGAATCTCGAGTGAAGATTTTATTTCCTCCGATTCTTGACATTTTTTCAGCTGAGGAAAATTAGTTCTTGTCACTCCCACAATTGACTGAAATCTATCATGGAAATATCGTAGGATGTCCCTTGGGGTACTTAGGACTTTACCTCCATCAATAATTCTATTGACAGAAGAAGATGGACGCTGTTCGTAGTTTGAAATATTTTAAGTCTTTTCGAGGCACTACTCTCTAAAGAGACTTTATTCTCCATTCAACCTCCGCCACTTCTGAAATCCTGAAGACGTTGATGGTGTCAGCCATTGAGGACCGGGCAAATATAGAAGAAGAATTCTTCTTCCAAATATATTTAGTTATTTTATGTTATCTGTTTTTTTTATTATTAACCTATCTTTAAGAAACAAAATAAAAAAATCCTTTGAAAAGAACATTTTATAAATTACTCTTCTTTTCATAGACATACAATTAAAAATTAAACTAATGATATTGTGCATTTAAAATGTGTTTATCAATAGTTTAAAAAAATCCATTTCCCAAGTAGTTATTTATTTGATTATTTTTTAAATGAGTTATATATTTTGGCATTTTTTAAAAAGTAAAAGATGTTTTTTAACTGTCGTATAGAAAGATCTTCAATTCATTTTCAGGATAAAATGAGGCATATATCACTCAAGAGTGCACCTCCGCCGTCATGAGCCTTCCGAGGCGGATTTTTCACGACTGGGGAGCGTAGAGACCTGGGAGGGTTCCCCTAGACGGAAATTCGAGAGGAACACGCTCCCGGCACCCAATTTCACAGCACAGCGACATCTATGGCAGAGTAGGCTAACTTGGAAATTTAGTAGTATTTAGCTCTTTTGCGCTTAATTCTGCACTCGAGATGCCAAAATTTAATCACTTTCCTTTGGCAAACAACTCCACAAAATAATCATTCCAACTGTTTAGTACTTTTTGATTATCCTGCTGACAAACAACCAACAAAAACCAACAAACGCCAGTGAAAACAATACTCCTTCTAGGAATGACACTTTTACGATACTTTTGCATAAACTATCTATAATACTTAATAATTTTGAAATGGAGATACTTTATTTGGGCATAATAAAGTTCGAGATATCAGATCAGTAAAGAGAGGAGACTACACGGGATTTAAGTCTTATACTATATTTACATTTTACCAACCAATATGCCGAATTCGGCTTCGGATATATTATACTTTAGCGCAACAAATTACAATATTAGTTCTCACTGATTATTAGAACCCAGAACAACTAGGTAAATGTTATTTTAATATGTATGATCAAAATATAATTGAAATATACGTTGCATGTTTTGATTTGAAAACGCCATGTATTAATAGAATTGCGACATGAAATATTATAGAGAAATCATGTATTTTTTAAGATACAGAAATATCTTTTGATTAATTTATACGTCACATACTATTGATACTAAGAAAATAAAAGCGAAACCAAAAGATTGATATCCCTTTTCTAATGATATCACGTGTAATTTATCGTGTAAAAGGCGAAGTAATTGCTGACAAAGAGATAATTTATATCAGTCTGATATAAAATATTTGAAACATGTAAAACATCAAAATATGTTTTTTTTTCTCGTCATGTAGCTAATATCAAACTTAAAAAGTTCAACACTTAATTGACTCAACAAATGTATATTTAAAAATTTAAAATGTTGCTAAAATCATTTTCATTACTTGTCTTTACGTAAATTTCATTTGGTATTAAATTTTGGAAAAAAAAATATCACAGATTTCTCTTTATTATTTGGGGAAAATAAATATTTGTTATAATAAAATAATGAATGAAATGTCAAATATGCTTATGAAAATATATATTTTTTATAATCTAAAAAAGTTTTTGAGAAAAACTTTTTTTGTGAATAAACTTTGAGATGTGAACAAAAAGGTTGATTATTAGACATGAAATATTGCATTTACATAGATATAGAAAATGAAGAGTTTCTAATTGATGAATAACTATATTATTGTTTATTTTATTTTATATTATATTAAAACATTTGTGTCCAGGTTGTATATATATCGCAGTTGCAAATTTAATTGGTCCGTTGTTTAAATTGACAAAATATATAATTTAAAAAAGTTAGTACTAAATCAATATACGGTGGACGGGGTTAACTTAAAATAACTATAGTTGTTACTTAGTCTCCATATTAATTAAAGTACTCGTTATTTTGATAAAATGAGATAGAAAACACATATTTTACATAATTGTTAGTTTAGAGATACGTATTATGAATCAATTAATATATATTTTATTTAAAATGTTTCTTTTATACGATATGATCTAATTTATTGAGTCATAAGTATATGTAAATCTCAGGTCTTACATCATTGGTTGTTTATTTCATAGGCCTAAAAATGTAGAGTTAAGGCAGTTCTGTGAACCAACATTTATCCTTTGTTTTTCATAATTACATTCAAATATGAACGTTTTATACATCCTTTTTGATTAATCACATAATGAAAAGTTAGACAGAGTTATTTATATTAAGAGGATTTTTAAACGCGTAAGTCAGTGAATAATGAGTTTTCTAGGACATATAATTATGATGGTATACTAGAAGACAAGTAATATATTGTTAATATTTTTTGCCTATATGGTTCGATAGAAATGCATCCGAAAGGATATAAATAAGTATTATATAGCATTAAAATTAGTCTATCGAACATAGGATTTTATCAATGAGGTAGACCAAAAATTGACCAACCCCTCACGGGATTCGAACCTGCGCCCCAAACATTGAGAGTTGAACACGCCTTAACGTCTATTGCATTCCCATTTTCATAAATATCAATATATGATTTTTTAAAAGTTATATTTTTACATTTATGAGGTTCAAAAACATTTATTTATAGTTTTTTTAAAGAGGCCCAGTTGCGTTCCAATGTTTCAAAACGCGGAACAAAAATTTCGAGTAATCCATGTTCTTTTTATATGAATTCACAGTTTACTGAACTATTAAAAAACAATTATACCTTCAAAATAATGAATATCACAAAACGAAGTCAACCCATTAAAATGATAAAAAAACAAATTGTAGAACAAATATTGTCAAATTAAGTCGAACAACTTATTTTTTTCTTTCCAAAGAAAGGATCTTTCAAATTAGTATTGATGCTAGTTACACAGCAGAAAAAAAGACTTATTAAGTTTCTTCTAAAAAAATCCATTTAATATAACAGTTAAATTGAAAGAACTTCATCATGATTTCAAATAAGCTAAGATTATCTTATTCGCTTGTTTTTTATTTTTTATAATGATACCTATTTGCTTCTTTAGTACCCAAACGTATACACAAAAATTATAATTTATAGCCATGCTCTTATCGTATAGGTCCATTATCTACTTAAATATTTTATAGTAAGTAACCAATTATCTCTTCAAATAAATAAATCTAGCAATAATTTGTAATAAAAAAATGTAATAAATATAACAAAAAATCTAAAAGAAAAAGTTAGTAAAAATGCGTTTTTAAAAATATTTAACAATACACTATCTAACAAAATTAAGGTCTTTGTTTGTCCTTTGGTTGAAATTCCTAATTTGAGTCCCATTTTTTACGTAAATTCCAAAATGCCACTGATAATTTTTCCGAAAAAGGTTTGGCCTTTATGACCTTTTTGAAGTTTATAATTTTCGTCATTTCTAATGGTTCAGGCCCAGTTATCTTCGTGGAAAGTAAGAATAACCACAAATGTCAGTAGTATTTATTTTTCTACTATATCTGTGCATTTCAAATCCGTTTTTATAATTTATATATCTTTCGTACTAATCGAAAAATTGGCTATACTTTTAGGTGGTTATTGAGGTTGCATTTCATATTATTGTGATTTGTTACGAAGAAAAAAAATAGGTTTGCCTTTTTATTTACATATATATATTTACAAGTGTCAAAAATAATTTTGTTTTTAAGAGCGTTATTGTGATTTGGAAAATAGCATTCCAATATTGTTATCAAATTATTTAAGGAACTTGCAAATAAAAAGGCAACCTGTTTTTTTTCTTCGTAACAAATCACAATAATATTAAATGCAACCTCAATAATCACCTAAAAGTAGTTACTTAATATGATCAATACTTCGTCGTACTAAATTGATATTTTCTTTACTTCATGCCAGATATCGAAATCATAAAAACGGTTCTGAAATGCATTGACATATACCAAAATATATTACATATTGGATATAGTCAATAGACTCGAAACAAAAAATATATCACCGCTTAAATAGAACACTAAAATATGGTCAACTTTTTGAAATATATAGCCAATTTTTTCGATTAGTACGAAAGATTTTTTTTTTTAGTTGAAAAGAATTTATTGCTGTTTCACATTATACACATATGCATTACAATATAGAACAAAGATATAAAACAATACACACATATATAAAGCAAATGAACACGACCACACAGAGGGGTATATGTGTTACTACAGCAGGAGTTGATCTAAAGTATTATACAATATTAAAGTTATCACTAATTATTTTTTCCATTTTTGAGCATTTCATAAATTTAAGGATACGTAGGTCTTCATCCTCTTCTTGCATGAATTGATGTCTCTCATAAGAGAGTGATGGGCATCTGTTGATTAAGTGGTCTGCGCTTTGTGGCTCTTCCATACAGATATTGCAGATTCCGTCAATATTTTTCCATTTACTTAGATGAGCCAAAAATGGTCCGTGGCCTGTATAAGCTTGAACAAGAAGACTCATGTTTTGGCGCGACAGTTGAGTAGTCTTGGATTTTGGTTTTTTTAACATGCGATGTGTGTGCTTCATTAGTTGATCATCTTTGTATCTACTACACCACTCATAAAAAAAGAATTCATGTATCACCTTCTTTATGTAGCTAGGAGGTGCTCCAACACTCAAACGGCTCTCACTTTCGATACCTTTTTTTGCTAGGTAGTCAGCATATTCATTTCCTGTAATGTTTGAATGACCTCTACACCAATCAAGTTTTATATTAATGTCACATTTACCAATGTTTAGTGTTTTTTTTACAGTTTCACTCTTTGTGAGAGGATTCAGAATAGCAGCAATTGCTGATTGAGAATCCGATCGAATTATCACGTTTTTTGATGGTTTATCTTGGTTTAGTAGAGCTATCACCGACTGAGTGATTGCAGTGACCTCCGCTTGGAAGACTGATGCTTCGTTATTCAATGATACAGAGGATTGATGAATAGACACATCACCACGAGTGATAGTCCATCCCGCTCCTGTGCATCCCTGCTCATCTTTAGATCCATCGGTGTATATAATTGTATCTGGGTGTTCAACGTTGCAGTTGTCAACCCATATGCGACAACCAGTGATATAGTCATTGACTTGATTCAGTTTTAGTTTGTCCAGTATCTTATCACTAAGAAAACGATGTCCTCGTCGCCTTGGGAGATTGCCCACTCCATCCCATGTATCACGGAGAGTAAATTTTGTTCTCCATCTTGACTTTGTTGCATGTTCTTTTATATAGAGGTCGAGAGGAGTTATCCCTAGCACTGCCTCTAATCCTGATGTCGGTGTTGAGCGAAGAGTTTGAGTCATACCCAGAAGTACTTTTCTCTGAATGCTTTTTAATTTCCTGATTCCATCTTTCTTCGCAGTAATGGAGTGCCCCCATATAAGACACCCATATGTGATGATAGGTCGTATCATAGCTTCATAGAGCCACAGGATTTTATCAGAGGTTAGTCCCCATTTTTGCCCTATTACTGCCTTTGCCATATTCCATATGCGGGAACACTTTGCAGCTTTTGCTTTGAGGTGTTCGGTCCAAGTTAGTCCTTGATCAAAAATAACACCCAGATACTTCATTTGTGCTTCATACTCCATACCCATTCCAGCGATATATAACTGCGGAAAGTATTTAGATCTTAATTTATATGCTTTTGAGAAGACAATAGCTCTTGACTTTGATGGATTAAAGGTCAGGCCGTTTGTTGCTCCCCATTTTAAAACTATATTAATTGCATCTTGCATTCTATTGACAAGAGTACTTGGATGCTTACCACTAATTAGTAAAAGGATATCATCTGCATAACCTATAACTTGAACCGCATCCTCTTTGAACTCAGTCAAAAGGGTATCCATGATCATGTTCCATACCACTGGAGACAAAACTCCCCCTTGAGGACTGCCACGCGTTGGTTGAACACTGAACTTTTCACCTTTTAATTCAGCGGTTACTGTTCTTGTATTTAGAAGTTCCATGTACCAAGATGCGATACATTGTGGTATTCCAAGTTTTGTCATTGCTGTATTTGCTGAGTGAAATTGTATGTAATCAAAGGCACCAGTGCAATCAAAACTGACTGCAAGTGTGCACTGTTTTTGATATATTGATTTTTCGATTAAGTCAACTGCTTGTGACAAAGCTGTTTCTGTCGATAGGCCCTTTGTGTAAGCATGTTGCGAATGAAGTCTAGGGATAATTTCTTCTACTTTCCATTGTACAATTCTTTCGAGTCCTTTAAGGATGTAGTTCGAGAGTGTGATAGGTCTAAATGACTTTGCTGAGCTATAGTCATCTTTGCCCGGTTTTGGCAGGAATATAACTTTCATTTCTTGCCAAATTTTGGGTGTATAACCAGTGCTTAGAATGATTTTGTAAAGTTCCGAGATGTAATTGATTAGGTGGTCTCCGAGTTGTTGTAGTACAATTGGCTTAAGCTCGTCAGGTCCTGAGCTTTTATATGGTTCAAATGAGTTGAAAGACTCTCTGACCTTGTTACTGTCTACAAAATCAATGTCAAAATTATTTACTTCCAATAATTTATTATTAGTACTATTCACTCTGCAGTCAGGAAAATGAGTTTCCATTAATATCCTTAGAGATTGAGCTGGTGACTGTGCGTAACTATCACCTGTTTTTAGGAGACCAATTGAGTCTTCAGTGGGTTTTTGAACTTTGACCAACTTTGCAATATCTTTAGCACTCTCAGCTTTGCTGCAGAAATTTTCCATGAGTCTTTCTTCTCTTTTCTGAGTGCTGTGCGATATTCATTTTTTTTTTAGGTACTCTTCCCTGTGTACACTATAATTACGCTTAGGTTCGAGCTTGTTGAGTTTATTTCTCAGACTGGCTAGATGCTTTGTCCACCAAGGTACTGATTTTGTTTGTATTGTCCTTCTTAAAGGACAAGTATTATCAAGTGCCTTTATTATAATATCATATAATGATTCTGCACATTGCACGTTGGAATCCGGAAGTATTTCGGGTAGAGACGCATTTTCTAAGTGGCGTCTAAAGTTATTCCAATTAACTCTTTTTAAGTTTCTTGACTTTTTGGCGATTGGTTTGTATTTCCAAAGTTAAAAATTATGTATCGATGATCAGACATGGATGGTCGTAGATCTACGTGCCATCCTTTGATCTCAAACTTTTTAAAAGCATGTTGGTTCATTATTGTAATGTCAATGACTGAACTTGCACGTTGTGTGACAAAGGTAGGCTCGTTCCCTTTATTCAATACTATAAGATTATGTTCATCAATTATATTCTCAAGTATTTCTCCTCTGGTGTCAATACATTTGCTACCCCAAAGATGATTATGAGCATTAGAATCCATAACTATAAGAAGAGGCTTTTGTTGATGTTCACAATGCTTAAGGAGACTTAACATTGTTTTATTCTCTACTGATTGTAGTTGATCGAGATAGATTGCACATATATATGTTATAGATTCGTCTATTTTTTTTCACTTTTATTCCAGACAAGCAATTGTGTAAAAGACACATAAATAAACATTATAGTTTAAAATTATTGCTTGCTGAAAATCAACCACATGGTGATCCACATAGAACTATGCACAGCAATAAACAAACACGGTAATACAATTAAATTCTCAACAAACAATAACATACAAAGTACTAGTACACTATACTTAGAAGTAACATAAACAAATAAAATTAATCAACATGTAATTTTTTATATTCTTTTTGAAGTTATTGATTATTTGTATTAAAAACTTTTTATGTTGCAGCGCTGTTGTTGGGAAATATTTGATCTGGTTGATGGCGAGCGTCCAATTGGTATTGTCTTCCTGTGGTATCTTCAATTTAAAAGCTGTATACCTGGCAGCTGCGGCCAGTATAATAGCTATAATTTCATTTGGTTTTAATTCTGTGCAAGTTGATAGTCTTTTGGCAATGAGAGCTTTTGAATTTAGGATGGCGAATTCAATCGCCTTCGACTCCAGCGACGATTGTTTTTTTCCTGCCCGCCAAACCAAACAGAAGAATGGCTGAATAATATTTCTTGGACCATTTCCATTCCAGGAACGTTGATTTTATAAAAGTTCTTAAGATGGAGATATCCTGACAACCAGTAAAAGCATGTACGATATCATTGTATACCTTACCACAGTCTTTACACTGTCGAAAGAATTTTATACACCTCCCAGAAATCTGAAGCTGTGCAGTAAATTTCCTACCATCTACTATATTTTTTAATGAGTCTAAAATTCTAAAACGCCATTTCTGGGAGAGATTAAGCTCTCTCATATATTCCAATAAAATTCCTTGTACTTCGTTTTTTTAAATCGTAAAAATTCATTTTAAGATGCCAAGTCCTTACACATTTCCGCCTGAGAAGTCTGTTAATGAAATGTTCTTAGCGGATCTGTTAAGGGAAAATAAAATCTACCATCTTTAAAAACTGAATCTCTCCCAAGGTCATGAAAACAAATTTTTAAGCATACTGTGCAAACATCTTTGTCAGAGAATTCTGGGACAAACCATGCATTCAAATGATTGGCAGTTCTGATACACGCTCTTGGTTTGGTTTCTGACTTACTATGAATTGTATATCCGTTTAGTGTTAGACTTTTTATTGAACCATTATTCAGATATGGTTCTGTTATTAAAGCTATTTGTGATGTTCTCAGCTTTAATTCTGAATTAGCTGCTTTGCTGTGTTGTGTATTTATATAAGAACAACTAATCATTTTTATTTGTTTTATCTTTTGGCTTGTTTGTTGTCCTTGGGTGAAGGATCTCTGCTGCATCACAGAAAAACCTGTCTATTTTTCCCTGTTTTTTAGTGCCTGTAGATGTTTTTTTATGGATTATACTTGTTTGTACTTGAGTGTCTGAGGTTTTTTTGTCAATTGAAGTTTGATCACTATTGTGGTCCTTACCACTATTTCCGCCTGAATCAGAAGTCTTGTTAATGTTTTGACATGGTTCTTTTGGACCTTCCTCTGTTCCGTGTTGCCCTTCTTTGTCACTGTCTCCCTCTGTTCCTTGATGTTTGTCCATTAGTATTGCTTCCTCATCCTCAGTTTCTTCACTTTGCTCCACAATGGGTGCGTTTCGAGGGTCTTGGAAACGCACTTTACCTGCTGAGGCAATTTTGAGGGTAAAATTCACAGCTTGAAGGCCTTCAAAAGATTGATTGTCTAGGCAAATGTGGAGAACCTTTCCCAGTTTGTAAGTTCTGATCTTACAATTTCAACCTCTCCTTTAATTCCAAGAATGGTGCACTGATGTGCAATAATTTTACTCAGGACTTCATCCCCAATGTTACCAGTAACACCGCGAATGAATCCAGTAAATCTCTTTTTTTCCTTTTTTCTTCTCTCATCCTCTCTGCCTCTAACCAAGAAGTGGACAGCAAAGGGGTATGAGTTTTGATTATTCTTCGTACATATTGACCCGAAGCTTCGTCATTAACATAAATTAATGCCCTTCTATTAGTATATTTACGTCCTTCATAGTTTGGATATATATTAATTTTGAATAGACAGACAGTGAACGTAGTCTGTGTCCAGAATTTTTATTACTTTGTTCTATTCAACAATGGAAATATGGTCTCCGTTCTTTCGAACAATGACAATTTCATTAGCCTCTTTAGCTATTTCGGCATAGAGGAACTTTCTTTTATGTCTTTGTTTAGGCTTTTGAGGGCCTTGAATTCTTTTAGAAGGTGGAGTTTCCTCAGTGTGCCCCTCTCTCCTCCTTTTTTGTCATGAGGAGCATCTTTCAAATTCTGCTTCTCTTTGGTTGAATTTAACTTTGTTTTATTTTCCTCTTTTGGAGGATTTTTTGAGCCTTTTACTCTTTTACCCCATTTGTTGTATACAACAGTCTCCCATTGCATACTGGAGTTCTTCTTTGGATCTTCCAAAGTACCGGGATCCCAATTGGAATGGAGCTGGTTGCTTTCCATTGTTTTATTGAATATCTATTTATGATATTTTCCCACACCTCAAGTACACATCAATATGTAATAAGTATGAACATACACAAACATAGACATATAAATTTATGGTAGAGGTTGAGTGATGTTGGTTATATAATTGTTCCGTCTCTATTTTCTGATGAAATATTTCTCATGAAAGGAGAAAAAAGGACGAATGAATTTCTCTTATCTGTAATTCCAACGGTTTTCGATCCTCGAAAAACAGGAATCCAGAGGTTGAAGATTGTTCTAGGTTCAGTACGAAAGATATATAAATTATAAAAACGGATTTGAAATGCACAGATATAGTAGAAAAATAAATACTACTGACATTTGTGGTTATTCTTTTTTCCACGAAGATAACTGGGCCTGAACCATTAGAAATGACGAAAATTAATAAACTTCACAAATATCCTTATCCTGGACACAAAAGCAAAATTAAAAATGATTAAAAGTATTTTTTCATGTTTGCTGGATATATGCAAATAGAAAATAACAGTTTCAACTCAAGGACAAAACTTTGTTAAACGGTGTAATTAATATATGTCCGCATATTTATAGAGTTATAATATTTTATATTATTGTTTTCAGAATGTCAAAACATGCAGTTATCTTCTTGCTCATGTACATAGCAATGACTGCAGATACATCTAAGCCCGGAATACATCCAACCATTCCAGGAACTCTGTCCTCCATAGCATAGAGCCGACGGAAAGGAAGATTTTCCAAAAAGATCGTGAGTACTCCTATATGTATTTCCTATTAAACGAAAAAAGTTATTTTATTAGCTTTTAAAGATTCGATCGATACAACAATATTACATATACCTATTATCATTGCTATTTTATTCAAAACTTAACATATACAGGGGTGTGCAGGCGAATCTAGAGTAACTTTGAGTACTTGTATCTCAGAAACCAGTTAGGGTAGAAGCTTAAAAATATATGAATTGGTTAGTATATCCTATGAGCTTTGTTTAATAACAAAAATATTGAAAATGTCCTCGGAACTTGAGCGCAGGACGGCCATTATTGTGGCGCTCCGTTGCGGCCGTGCGCCCAAGGAGATCATCGACTTCTTCAAATTCCCCAAAGCTACTGTTTACAGTATTGCCAAGTCCTTCAAGGAGTCGGAGGACATCGACGAAGGATTCCTAACACCGGAAAGAAAGACTCCAGACCGATCCCAAGTCAGGAAGAGGAGCGCCGACTTCATTGATCGCCTCCAGACGATGATCAATGACGATCCAAGTGCTCCCATGGACACAGGACCACTGTTCTCCATGCCATTCATGAGGACCTGAGGTGCAACAGCTACGTCCTGAGAGTCCGTCAGATGCTTTCTGATGCCATGAAGAAGAAGAGGTTGGAGAGATGTGAGTTGTTGATCACGTCATTGAAACACCGAGCTGCCGGACGAATCAGGTTCTTCTCGGACGAGAAAATCTTCTGTGTTGATGCAAAAATCAATCGTCAGAATGACAGATGGATTGCCAGTGACCCAGATGAGGTCCCTATCATTGAAGAACCAAGTTCCCGGCCGGAGTTCATGTCTTGGAGGTCATGTCCAGCGAGGGAGACATCATGCCTCCTCACTTCTTTGCCAAGGGCCAAATGTCAACAAGGAGGTCTACCTGGACGTCATGCAGACTGTGGTGAAGCCCTGGATGACCCAGATTGCTGCTGGTAGACTTATCTCTACCAGCAAGATGGAGCTCCCGCCCACACGTCCAATTTGGTGCAAAACTGGTGCTTAGAGAATCTCGACATGTTCTGGTCAAAGGAGTTCTGGCCCCCCAGCAGCCCTGACCTCAACCCCTGCGACTACTACTTGTGGGGCGTCCTTGAGAGGGACACTAACAAGCGTGCTCACAACACTGTGGACTCCTTGAAAGCTGCCATCATCCAGGCAGTGGCCAACTTGTCCAGGGAACAGGTGGCTCATGCCGTTGGGAGGTTCAGGCACCGTGTGGAGGCTGTTATTGTGAAAGGAGGAAGTTGGATTGAATGAACATTAAGAGAAAAGTCATTTAAATTTGTGTGATATGAAGAAAGTCAATTAAAGGTCTTGTTCTTGGATATGAGTATCTTGTTTCCGTGCTAAAAAAGTCTAGATTCGCTTGCACACCCCTGTATATGTTATGATCAACATATATTTCAGTAAATTTTCTTTTTAAAAATTTAACAATATTTTTGGACATAAATTATTACTTTTAAAGATATAGCATTAATAATATATATATATATATATATATATGTTTTTTGGGTTTACTGTATATAATAAGGAACTGTGTCTTTCTGGGATTTTTTTTGACATGTTACATTCATATGTGCAACTTAAAAAATGTCTAGTTGTGCACTTCATAAATTTTCTAAGCAATTAAGAAGCCTTACCCAGTCAAGTGAGTATTATATTGATTAATTTATTATAGTAAAGTATGTCACCCAGAATTGATAATAGTACGGCATTTTTAGTTATGATAGTTGGTCAATATTTTTCAGGTAATGATCATTTAATGGATAAAGTGCGTGCAATTATATGGTTAACTTCAGTAATAGTACAGTTATGTATGATTATTCCATAGATAACTTTTTTCATTAAAGCACATACTTATACCCAGAGACAGTCTTATCTACTGACATTTGCGTGGACGTGCCTCATTCTTTCACAATACAGTTGTTTTAAAAAAAAACCAAAATAAAAGGATCCCAAAAGTGTTTCTTTTTTATTTGGATCGATAGAATTGCATCTGTTTGTATAAATAAGCATTATAGCGTGTAAATTAGTATTTCAACTTATGGTTTTTAAAAATTGACCTCGTTGCGTCGACCTCGTAAGGTTGACGATTTTGTTCAAACTGTGTATGTCGTCACTCTTTTATCACCAAGAAAACAGAATCTACAATGTTGCTAACATTTCAAACATTTGAAAAATAAGAACAACCCTAATATATATATATCAGACTTGTGTTATTGATCATTTTGTTGTCGTTCGCGAACTGAATGAACGATAAGGGAAATTCCTTATTCGTTTTTGGCGCCAAAAAAAAGATTTTTTATTTAACGGGGACATAAAATTCCTTTAAAAAAACGTCATCACTTTTTTCCAGAAATTTATTTCTAAAAACAACGTCGTCAATATTTTCAGAATGGCGAACGACAAACGAACGAGGAACGACGAACGATCACTTTTGGTGAACAAACCAACGAACGACGAGAGACAATTTTTGGCAAACGTCAACAAGTCTGAATATATAAATATATATACATATATTTCATCTCTTAGTTCCAGTTAACCTACCATCCAATGCCTCTCATCCCTCACGAATCGAGGCATCCCACCACACCGGAACAAAAAGACTGGTCAATGACGGAGTCAAAAAACTAAAAAAGAAAAACGGCGGCATTCTCATGTTCGTCCATACAACTTCACTTGTGGAAAAGGTTTCTAATGAGCGCCATTCGCATCGGGGGGAACGGAATTTGAGGAGGCGATCTGGGAGCCAGGACAACATTAGCATTAAAGTTCTTCCATATAAGAATAAGTAGGTTTTAAATGAATAAATAGTTAGAATTCATGGACACTTGAGATGAATACTTTCATTCATGAACACATTTAT
>CP045906.1:9047605-9058573 GCA_013387185.1 Caligus rogercresseyi | reverse complement strand
TTAAGTAGTTTTATGTGGCTATAAATATTACTATATATTTAGTGCAATACATATCTAGAATAAAAATATTACTTGTTCCTACTTATGGTATTGATAAATATGTTTGTATCCGACTTTCTGGTATTTTTGAAATAATATATTTTATGAAGCTAAATTTTAATGTTAAAAATTGATTTTGCCAATCTTTTAAACGAACATTCCTTGATTAGAGCTAATTAACTTAAGAACTTTAAATGCAAAGAGTATATTTGTTTACTCATACGTGCATATAAAGCAAAAGAAACATCAAGAGGAAAGACGGGGACCTTCCAGTTGCTGTCTATAAATTATTTAAATAATGACATCAGGTGGAGTTTGAATAAGTTTGAAGTTCAGATGGCTAAATCTCAAATAGTCAATGCTAATTCAACACCTTGATATAGTGAAAGAAGGCTAAAACGACTGGAGATAAATGATGATATATTATCAAGGGGCTTGTGCAAGCATCGTCCGCAGAAAACACACGAGCTCAAAATGGTTAAGATAGAGATTAGCGACATCTAGTCTATTACAAAAAATAAAAATGCAAAGAAGAAGAACTCTTCGTGTTGCAGTAGCAACTCCGAATCATATCTTTTTTTTTGCTAATGTCAAAAATAAACGGAATAATACAACAAGTGGAAGACTAATTTCTCAATGGCAACAGAATCTTCTGTCCCAGTCATTCATTTTTTATTATAGCGCATACTTTGAACCCTATGACGCTAAGAGGTAACTTCATCGAAGTGACACCACATTAGTAAGATCAAGATACGAAGCAAGTTTTCAGTTTGTATATTTAAATCTGATTGGTTCGAACCAAAAAATATTTTTATGTATTGTAAATGCCTAAAAATAAAACAAAATAATAATAATAACTTTACCTAACAAAATTACGCTAAAGTTTAATCGATGACATTTAATGACATGTTTAATCTATGAAGAAATATCAAATCAAAATGAACCTATAAAATGAAAGGTATAAACTCATGAGGACCAGATAAAAGGTACTCTTTTTTCTAAACGAGATGAACATTTTGTGAAGCAACTGGCATTACGCTACAAGGTATCACTTCACTCGTGGCTGTTAGACGTGAACGTTAATTTCAGAGAGAATAAATTCATTCACTAAAATACTACTAATTGTTTCTTCTTTATGACTTCATTGTCGAATTCAGGGAATGGATATCTCCTATTTAACCTAAAAAATTAATTGAATTCATTAACAGAATGATTATTTATTTTGTTCGGACGGATCTGCTGAACAATGGATCAAGACTCGAACAACCGGAAACGAAATCATAAAGAAAACAGTTTTTCAAATGAAAAAATCATACAAAGATTTGTGAGTTATCGAGAATAACCTTTTCTCCATCTCTAAATATCATACTTCTATAAGATTAAATCGTTCACGCCCAATGAAACCTTCTTTTGTAGGTCCCTGAACACAATTAATCCTTTTGGGAATACTTCCTATAGAGAAGAGTTATTAGTTTTTACTCTAGGAAAACTGTGAGCTCTAAAGTTGCAAACCCAGAAGGCCAACGTCTTCTCAATGCGTCACCATCAACGGAAGAGCTTTGTATTTATATTATACAAGGTAATATTATTTCTCTAAAAATTATATTTTTGTTATGATGTCATCTTGTGTAGTTTATTAAGTAAAATAATGCTTTTAAAAAAGTATTTATATGATCACGAACCTTGTGTTTCATGAATGAAAGAGGACCTTTTATTATTCATATCATAATCATAGTTAATCGCTTTCTAAGCAAAGAAAACTCCGTAATTATGGGCAATATAATTGCTGTCGTGTGTCATTGAATAATTTTTCATACACCATGACATTATTCAAACATGTGTGTATCATATATATATATATATAGATATATATGAGACATTATCAAATATCCCTCTTTGTTTAGAGAACCAATCAATTAAATTTGAGGTTCAATTTGACGAGACCTAATATGTTTTTTATGACAAAGGTCTTTATTTTATTATATAAAACATAATGTATAATAATAAACAAACATATAAAAAGGAGTGATTTTTGTTGGGTAAAAACTTACTAAACATTATAGTAAACTATATTTTTTCTTTTGTCCAGATAAACATTGAGCTAAATCATGACATACCAGTCAAACTGAAATTTAAACAAAAAGTAAACTATAAAACTGGTAAAAAATATTACATATATGTATATATATACATACACACACACACACAAATATATTATATATATATATATATATATATATATATATATATATATATATTATATATATATATATATATATATATATATATAATATATATATTAGCCTGTCCGTTTTCAGGTCAATCGTTTCGATTTTTTGCTCCAAGCACTTTTCTGCTGCGTAGTAATAAAAAAAAGCTTTCTTTCAAAATACTAGTGGACCCCGCTCCTTGGAAAATCTAATCATACGAATTGATATTCTAATAGCTTATGATGTCTATAACAACCATTATGAGTTTTTAACATAAAAATGAGTTTTTCTCAAATAAACTGCCAAAATTATGTTCTTCTATCTCCCTGGCACCTGAAGATTGGCTATAATAAGTACATTAAAAAAAAGAAATAGAGTTATTCAAATACAACATAAATCTTTAGGACTTACCTGAACAATGGCAAAAGAACATTCTAGAATTTTTTGCTCACATTCATGACGACAAGAAATTCACTGCACAACTACAAGTGTCGGCTAACATAATCTTCTTTGACAGCCCATCTGCTAACTGTGGAAAACATTTAGATTCGACAGTCCACGCATTTGCCGACTGTCAACATGTTACCACACTTAAAAAACAGGTCTTTCTAAATGCTAGTGGATTGTAAAGCAGGGAAACATATACTACGAAAACCATGATACTGTTTGGTTTGACAAATCGCAAAACCTCGTCCGAAAACTTAAAAGCCTAGAAAGTCCTTATTGCAAGTAAACTGTGCAACCATCAACTTCGGGAAGCAGAAGAATTACAATTTTAATTTCTTCTGCTGCTTGATATTCGGCCTTCTATATAAAAAATCTCTAATGCCTTCGAATCTGGATGGCAGATTTGATTCAATTCTACCTCAAAGATTCTATTAAATATGTATCAACATCAAAAAGAATTATTAAATCGTATGAAGCTTTTAGACAGAAATGACTTTTTGATAGAACTTTTATATTTGCTTTTCTTGTAGATGTTCTATACCCGTTGTTATTAATTTTTAATATGTGCTGAAGGGCTTATCAGACGAGGAATAATTTTAAACTAAAATGTTTAATGATGTCAAAGTACGCAATTCCACTTCTTTTACGTTATATATGTATACATATATGCATATGTGATGTATTTTCTTAAAATGAAGCATGGGCAATTTTTACAAAATACGAAAAACAAGCGTTTGCTATTCTATGAGAGATGCTCTACACTTTTTATGATTTCAACTTTTCGATTAATTCAACAGAAAATGCGCTTTCGGACATTTAATCATCCTTAAAAATCCCGTTAAAAATATATCTAGCTACAATAGTTGGTATCCTTAGCTTAAGCATTTCATACACAAAAAAAATATGAAGAATAAAAGGAGGAGCAAAGAAGATATTGCTTTCTTTGGATAACAGTAAGAAGATGTTTGATAAGAACCGGTTGATATGTACAGTGACCAACAGCAGTAATTGCTCATCATATACGGCTCAATACAACATTTCAAAACTTTAGGGGCTAATTGCGCATTTTTTGAAGCTTTTTGTCATTATTCAAAGGGTTAATATGAAATATAGGCCCTCTTTTATAGTATGTTGTTGTGATTCCATTCCTTTTGTCAGTTGTTGATAAGAGGTCAAATTTTGAGGAATAATATCTATATGGTCATTTCTGATGAAGTAAAAATAGCTAGAAATAGAAAAAGGCGTTTTTCTCTTCTTCTCCCTTTTTCCTCAAGCGTCATTTTAAGAAAATACATCACATATGTTCTGAGCCTCAGTATTAAAAAATCAAATTAGGTATATTTATTTCCGTATTCATTTATTTTTATATATGTACACATAAACGTAAAATAACTTTCATAAAAACAATACAGCAAACAATGATTTACATAATAATATGCTTTGATTTTTATATATGCATATATACATTGACCATTGCTTCATTGTTGCTTTCATAAACCTGTTTGAATTTTTGATGGTTGTATAAAACAATTTATAATAAGTGATGAATCTCCTATATAAAGTAATTAAAATTTATGATAATTGCCACACCCCAGACCATTTTAAAGAAGCATAACCATCATGGACTAAATTTGATGATTGTATGTTCATTCATATTCCCAGTAATGCAATTTCATCAAATTAAGTAGGAAAAATTATGTCATATGAGCATAGCATTTATTTTTTTACAAGGAAAATAGGTTTTTATTGATAATAATGTGCCATAGTCATACGATTATTAATTATACAAATATAATTGAATTTGTATGAAGAAATGACATAAAAGTATATCTATGTATGAATGAAGTTGACTACCAAGATATCAATAAATATTAATTGATTTTTTTTTCTATTTCGTCCTTTGCTCTGTATATTTCAACTCCTTCAACTATCAACCAATCAAATGGACCCTCTTCGTAGTGGACTGAGCGAACAAAATAAAATAACGATTTCATCATGTCAGGCAGATGACGTCAAAAAAAGATTTTGAAAGGTGCACCGGGATTTATACATCAGACACTCGACTTGAATAATTTGTTTATCAAATAGTTTTTGTTTAATATATAGTATATATATATATATATATATATATATATATATATATATATATATATATATATATATATATATACTCTTCTCTATCATATTTCCGTATTGTATTTTTTGGTTCTTTATACCATTTTTTAAATATAGTTGATCACATGTTAGACTTACATTATCATTTTTTAAAGACATAGGTACATTGAAACATGTTTATATCACCAATCATTACATGATGCTTGTGTTTAGTACAATTTATCATATTGGTTATATGATAACTGAAATATTGCTCGAATGAAAGAGATAAAATGGAGCATTTGTATAATTATCATCAGTAAGTCGACTTGGCTCCTATAATATGCTTGAAGATGAATTAAAAAGGAGCCACATGACCATGTCCAATGACCCTAGCTGCGGTCCTGGCAGCGTGAAGGGTCATGGCTGACCTCAAGGCCTTAAACATGTTCCACACTGATATTGCGTGGCATGAAAAAGTGCTGTCTCCCTCCCAAGTGGATACGCCACTGGAGTGGTGGACCTCATGGGCCTCCTCGGGATGGGGAAGACGAACTCACCAACAAGGTTCCTGGCACCGCCGCCCCCGTCGTTGGAGTAGAAGCAAATTATTTATTTCTGTTTGTTTTTCATATTTTTAATGCTTTTATTTATTTTAGACTAGTTACAAATGTATGTAAGTAATGGGCCCTATGGTAAATATATTCGATTACACACTTCTCTTGCGACTTTATGCTAGAGTACATTACTGCAATACTTTAGAGAGCTGGATGGTGTTTTCTTAAAGACGAATATTTCCACAGAAATTAGTCGGCTGTCTTTATTGGCTTGTACAAAATGGTTGATTTAAGAAACAAGTTCTTTGGTAGTCATTCAAAGAATTGCTTATCATTTTCTGGAGTAGGATTTAGGTTTGATAAAAACTACTAAGTAGATGACAATGTTTTTGCCTTTTTTAAAATCATATAATCAGTGCTTCTGTATCCATGAATTTTAATGTGAGTTTTAGTGATTTGTTTTTAAATTTAAGTATTTTTATTTTCTTAATAATTTTTTTGTATGAAATAAAAAAATGTATCCAATAAAATTGCATACAAAATGGCAAACAATTAATAGAAAAAGTTTTGTTGCCGCAAGTTGCTGCATCATTATTTTATATAACTTGCCATTGGCACGAGGTCTTTAGAATCGTATAGGCACATTTGAATACAGAAAAGATTCAAAGCGATTAAAAGTACTTGAAGCTTAAGAAATCATTTTACAAAAATTAGTTTGTGTTTGAGTAATGTACATAAGAATATTTATTTAAAATAATTGATGGAAAAATATTATTTCATTCATTATTATTAATTTTTATAGTCCATGGAAAGATAGTGGATTAATCCAGCATTTAAATTAGTTCACCCTTGTTGCTTGTAAAAGAGCAATTTATTCAAAGGATTAGATTTAGCTTAAACTGAGGGAATTCCAATGATAATCTGGAGGCAGATTATAGTCCTTAGAAACCAATGTCATGTGCAATTTAATTTTAGGAACACAATATTTGTGGTTTTAATCCGTCAATCTCTGCCGACTTTGCCGATTCCACATGCAAAGCTATTTCGCATCCACAAGCGAGAAAAGCGCTTTTATCTACAATAATCCTTTGGCTTCCAAGATGTGGGCAGTTTAATGAACAACTTTAAGCATACCTATTTTTCAAGTGATAAAAATTTGAAACCCATATCGTCAAGACTTGATTTATTTCTTATAATAGGATTCATAAAGGAAGCAGTAACCTCGTACAACGTTGTCGATACAAAAGTATCCGATCGCAGGGCTGTTCAGTTTGTTTTGGAGCCTGCAAGAAAAGAAACTAGAACAAGGAGTCCGTGGATCCTCAATTCAAGCATTTTAAATGACGCAGCAACCGATCAAGAAATCATCAATATTATGAATGGTACTCAGCACAAGCTAAATTATGGAGAAAACGTTTTCCAAAGTGTCTAGTCAATGTTCCAGAAGATCAAAAATTTATGTAGACGAAAGGGATCCATCTTAGCTACAAAAAAGCGCATGTACATTAACGACATCGAAGCCATATCGGAAAGTAATGAATCAGAAGAAGAAAAGAGAACTAAGCTAGAACAATTTTATCGTAAAGAGGACATAAAACACAGAATCAGACTAAAAATCAGTAATATTGCGGATCTTTCACACTCGAGACTAAATTGTGTGTGTCAAGAAAAGCAACGTAATAAAACAAAAAACATCAGTCTCGTGGACTCTTATGGTACAACCTCGGAGGATCCCAATTACATATGCGATGAAATTGTAAAATACTACTCTGATTTCTACTCTTGCATAGATTGACTTGAGAATAAAAAATGTAGCAAATTCACATTGAATTCTGCGGATTTTTGCGAAAAGCTTCGATGCAAACCCAATGATAGCTTCAAAATCTCAGATGCCGATAAAAACATGACAGAAAGACAACTTTTTTGCTCAGAAATTAAAACAGAATTATCAAAAATACCAAGCTCCACAAATCTCTAGGTCCCTCAGGATTTACCTTCGAGTTTTATAAAATATGTAGAAATACTTGCACCTATTCTCCTATCCTTATATGAGGAGGTATTGTCAGTTGAGTTTTTCCCGGATTTTGCATCAGAGGGACGCATTGTACTTATACCCAAATCAAATAAGGACCTCAGATTCTTGAAAAACTACCGCCCCTTAACGATGCAGAACTGCTTATATAAAATATTCTCATATGTACTGGTTAACAGAATACAAGGGATCAAGAGCGAATGCCTGCACCCTTCACAATACGGATTCATCAAAACTAAACTTTTGAACAATATCCCCTTCACCGTTCAAGCACTCATCGACTCAGAAGAAAATACCTCAGTGATGGCCATAGACTTCACTAAAGCTTTTGACTCGCTTTCTCATGAATATTTAATACGACAACTCTACCGGAAGGGATTTGGAGATCTTGTCATTAGGATGGTTGGCGTTATTTTGTCAGGATCCCGCACTGTGGTGCGATACGGTGATCAAAAAATGTCATTCATAAATAAAAGAGGAGTTAAACATGGAGATCCTGTATCCACGGTTTTGTTTAACATTGGAATTGATAAAGTTCTTCAAGACATCCAGAAAAATGATATTTTTGCTGGTGTACTATCAAATCAAGTTTGTTTAAAAGCTTTCTGTTACGCGGACGACATGACATTGGTCCTTAGTGGTAGGCCCTTAGTCACCATTAAAAGCTTAAGAAATGCAATTAAACTTCTCTCCAACTTCTCTCAAGCGTCTGGACTAGAAATTAGTTAAGAGAAAACCGAAATATTAAGTCCTTATGAAGAGCTTATAGAAAAAGGATGGCCAAATTTCCGCACTGTCAGGAATATAAATCTTCTGGGAGCCTGGGTTGGACCACATGGATGTCACAATAACGAAGAGGAAGTTATTAAACGAATTTTTAGGGCATACTCCTTCTTCAAGAGTCTCAGCCTCAATTTTTTGGACAAACGAATTGCTTGGAACACATATATCACTTCGCAAGTCCTGCATCTCCTAAGAGTAACCCCACATAGTGAAGAAGTAGTAAAAAAATTAATGAAATAAAAGCATCTTCCTTAACCTGAGGAAAAGGAAAAACATATCTCACGATAGGCTGCATAGTCCCTTGAATCGAGGAGGTCTATCTCTAACAAATATATCGAATATGTGGAAAACCCTGAATTTTTATTGGACGAGGAAATTGTGGAACAGCCAAGAGCCGTGGTGCTCTATTTTTAAACATTTTTTGAAACAAAAAGGAGTCGATTTTAACAATAAACCAGAGGCAAGCTACAAAAGGGTGTTGGAAAATATTTCTCTGTTCTCGGAGACCATGAAACAGATGAGTGTTGGGAGTAAGGAAGTCGTAATTAAACTGGAGCTCTTACAGTGCTAGTATTCATGAAAGAACGCTTTAACTTTCCTGAAGTGCAAACAGTTTCTTGTGATATCGCTGCAGAACTCTTCTGGTTATCTTCCACTATCAATAAAATGGCTGGATTGTCCCTGAAAAAAAGACTTGGAATTTTCCGAGGCTTTCAGAGGCCACTTTTCCTTTCAGGATGAAAGCCTGCACAGCACCCACATCATTTATCAGAGGAACTTTCAATAGCGATAATATGACTCCTTTTTGTTCATATCTCTAGAGAAGACTGATTACCAACAAGGATGCAGCGGGAAGTATCCGCGTGATAAAAAACCGTCTGCTCTCCTCTTCCGAAAAGTGGTTAAAATATCGCTTGCTGTCTGGAACACTGGAGGTACGATCAATGTTCTTCAACGATCAGAGAAGCATGTGTATCTTCTGCAAAAAAAAAAAAGGAAACAACGGACCACATCTTCTGGGACTGTTCCAGACTGAAGGAAACGTATTCATCAATACGTAGTATATTGCTCAATAGCTTCAGAGCCGTGACAGACAAAGAGGACTTTTTAGCCTACTTCGGGGAAAGGAGGAACTCAAAGTTAATGCAACGATAGCAAAGACACAGCAAATATATACGCAAAAAGATCCGCAATGATACAAAGCTCCGGGGTATTATCTCCATTATCAAAATGTATGTATGAAAGAAATTAATGAAATTGATTAATTGTTTAACTATTACAAGTTTGCATGCGATGTCAATTGGCTTTTAATATATTTAACAATATTCTTAATGTACTTCTTTATACATTTTATGCCCACCCACATATTTTTAGTTTAATATTTTTATAATCCCCATTGTCCTTTATTGTTGAATTTTAATATTTACAAATGCACTGAATAAAGTTTGCCATCGGGCCAAGAAAGAAAAAATCTCTGCCGACTTTATACTTAGGGGGGGGGGGGGAGATTCTCTGAGCTTCATTGGAATATGGTACTGAACAACTTAAGATTTCATCTCATTTGGTCCTGAGTCGCCCAAGAAACCCAGTACTTCCCCTCTCCCCTCCTTTTTTATTCCGGAACACCATTAAAAAATATATGTGAAGTTCTCACATTTTGGGTCATTCATATATACTAGTCCATTCATTGTTTGCTATTTGAAGTATATGTTTTATAGGATTTATCTCTGTATAAGATAATTTTCTGTTATCTTAAAATTTACAAATAAAATATTCAATTATGTTTTACGTACTAAAACATATTTATTTATATATAAAATTTAACTTTGTCAATATATAACAAAATAAAACCTTATACACAAAGACTATTGAGTTTCTTGAAGTCTTATTTTCTTTTTGTCCATAAGTATGACCACCTATACTAAACAAACTGGTTAAGTAATTCACGCAACTTCGAAAGGGGGGATTTGATTTCAATCATTAATTTGAGTTGATGTAAGTATTCGTATTATCTGACACAAATTACAATAATATTGATGCCCAATTCCTTTTCTCTGTAACAAATAAATTAAAGCAAAGCTTGTTAAACCACTCAAGAAGGTAGGAACCTTCCACATACATTATCTTTCAGTTTTTGCTCTTATCATTATACTTGTGATATAGTCCCTAAGACATGATCCAGGTAATAATCATATTATTTTCCCCATAAAGAAAAAATATTGTATATGATTCCATGTCGGAGCAATATAAAATATATACTTTTCCTAAGGGATAGCAACTAAAACGTGATTTGTTATATGAAAAAAATAAGAAAACGTGGGACGAAAAAGTAGAAAAGATTGCTGAAGCTTATAATACGTTTATTTTCTTCGTTGTGTTCTTCTAGCGAAAAAGGTACAAATTGAAATTATTTTTATGCTTTTCCAGAACATGGAAAATGGCAGACAAAAATAATTGAATTGATAAAATGTATATTTTGAATAATAACAGATTTAGTTTAATCATTCAAATATCTATTGATTTTATGTGGCGTGGTTACGTCCTTTATGACCTGTTCTTTTGTTCTTCGAATAATACAAATTTACCAACTCCTTCTCCAATCCAAGTCTGTAATTATAAACAAAAATTGGTCTTTAGGGCCTTATTTCTTCTAAATGACATTCTTTAAATGTACAAAATATGACAATTTGAAGTTGTATTTATCATTACTGTAAAAAAATGTAACAAAGTGATAATTAGTATACAAGAGTTACGAACCTCCTAATATTATACTATTTAATGGAATTGTTAAAGCAAAATGGATTCA
>CP045906.1:9018640-9029575 GCA_013387185.1 Caligus rogercresseyi | reverse complement strand
TCAGATATATATTAAATTCAATATTCCTACAATAAACAATTAGCCAAAACGTTTAAAGAATATTTTACTGTCAATTTTACATAAAGCACAAAAGGGTTCATACAAGAAGAAGTCACTCGTAAAATTATGGATACTTTATCTGTAGCAAATCAGCGTAGTGACAATATTGCAATGATGACTATCAACTTCCAGAAAGCCTTTGATTCAATTTCTCATCAATATATTTTAAACTGTTTATTTGATTATGGTTTTAGCCAACATTTTATTCAAATGATGCTATATGTTTACGCAATGCTTTCACAAAATAAAATGTGAAAATAACACTTTCAATATTGTAAGAGGTTGCCGTCAAGGAGACCCTCTGGCTCCAGTCTTTTTATAATTTCGATCGATAAATTAATTAGAGAAATTGATATCTCCCCAACATAAAAGGCATACGTAGCGGGAAACTGGACGAAAAGATTGAGTTTTGCAAACGACATGACGGTTCTTTTGGGAGAACACAAAATGTGATCAAGAAATTAGTAAATGAAGTTATTGACATCATCAACTCAATGTCAAAAACCTCGGGCTTGCAGATTAATATCGAAAACCCCAATATTATAACAAATGTACAAAAATAACTTCACATAAAAAAATAGAAATTGTAAATGAGGTCAAGGTACTTGGTGTTACAATATCCATGGGACTTTTATACATAAATATCAACAAAAATGAGATTTTAGAAAAAGTTAGGACTTTCTCAAGTAGATATACAAATATTTTAGGTCGAATTCAAATATGGAACTCTTTGATTTTACCAAAAGTAATTCATATCCTTGGGTGACTCCCTTTTGTGAAGATTTATGTATTTTAATTGACAAATTGTGCCGCGATTTCATTAATAAATATGAGAGAAGTAAAAATATAACTTGGGACCGCATAAACTCTCCGAAGAACATAAGAGGACTGGGCTTAATAAATTTTAGAATCTTCTGAAAAACACTCTTATTTTCATGGTTTAGGAGAATTTTAAAATGTGAATCCCCCTGCTCCAAATTTGTGAACTATAAAATGAAAATTATTGAAGGCATATCATTTCAAGAGATAAGAGGAAAAAGTCCCAACAAATTTTGAAAACACTTACTTCAATAAATACCTTTTGGAAGAGGATAAGAAAAATAAGTAAAGAAATACTTTACAAAATTTTACCCTCAATGTGTTGGCAGGAGCCAACGAAGCAAAATTTTAGACTATATCTTTTAAATGGCACTTCCTTAAAAGAAAAAATAATTTTATTGGTGAAATTTTTAACGAAAAAAAGAATTTATCCTTCAACGAAATTTTGGAAGAAAGGACATTATTGAAAAATATAAATTATAGAAAACGAGAAATCGGTCCTCCAGATTGTTTTTTTAACTTTCTCTCTTTTTAAATAATAAATATATAAAAACGTTAATAATAGACTCTAAAATTAAATCTAAATATATATCCCAAATCAAAAGACGGGGGAGAAGTACAAAGAAAAGGTTTCCGTCACAAAAATACTAAAATGTCTGGCGAATCAAAATTTAATTTTTCAATGTATTGGTTTAAATATAAAATAATAACCAATATTTTAACAATAGGCAGCATACACAGCAGAACTGCAGAAGAAAAACTGTGTTTCTTTTGTAAAACCCATAGGGAAACACTCGACCATTTTTTGTCTGAATGTATGGCAACAAGGGATATTCAAAATACTGTATCGATTAAAGTTATACAGAATATGGTGTATTGCTAAGGCCTCAAAACTTTGCTTTTATATATGTAGGTCCACACGAAGAGGATATAAATTTCTATATAACAAATATTTGTACAAATTAAAGTGCACGCAAACACCCTTACCGTCCCATTTGGAAAACTTTATCAACAAATTAATTGATAAGCCCTCCCATATTTTGTAAACCATATCTTTAAATTAAAATTGAAGGTGTGCCGTATAGTGCTTTATTTTGGATGTTATCATGTTCAGCTATATAAGTATTTTGTTTGTGTTTTTATCATGTTTCCCAGCTTGTTTTGTAAAACCGTTGTGTAAATACGAATAAAATAGATTTTTTTTGTATCTTGGTACAAAAACAAAAAAAAATACCAGAAAAATTCCGTGGAACGTGATGTCCGAATTTGGGTCCACGTGCTTGTGGAAGTCGGAAAAACACCGACATAGATCTCGAGGCTGTTGGGCATTAGCAGGCCCATTGTGTACAAGGTCAAGGCCACTGGCATTGAGAGGAAGGTTGGGTCGGGTGCAATGAAGTCTCTAGACGAGAGAAGGTGAAGCAGATCCTCATGGAGGACCCGTTGAAGTTGATCAGGGCCCACGCGGCCGACTACATCGAGATTCTGTGGACCAAGTTCATCCCCTGGGTCCGGGAGAACTTTCCGGATGGGAATGTGGTGCTCCAGCAGGATGGAGCAGCCGCCCATACGGCGTGGGCCACGCAAGTGTTCCTGGGGCAGGACATTGACTTCTGGGCCAAGACTTGTGGCCCCCAGAGCCCCGACGCCAACCCCTTTGACTACGCCTTCTGGCCGCACATTGAGTCCAAGGCCTGCAAGCTTCGCCCCTCGAACATCACCGCCCTGAAAGCCGCCATCAACAAGGAGGGGGCCGGCATGGACGAGGACTTCGGGTCAAGGTCTGCCAGGCTTTCAGGAAGCGCCTCAAGGCCATCGTGGCCGCCAACGGTGGGTACATCGAATGAAAAGATTTAAAATATACCTATGTTCTTTCATTTTGTAAAATTGGTTTTCACGTGATTCTTCTTGCTGCTGTACTAGATCTCAATAAAGTTTGGCCTGTTAAGTGTACAAGTTTCACTTGTACACCCGGTATATATACATATATTAAAAATAGTAACGTTTATATATTTTTCAACAAGAATAGTCTTTTTAATACTGATTAATTAGTAGTTCAATACTTTTTTGATTTTTCAAAGTGTTTTATATATTTATACTTTTGTTTAGTATTTTTATTTTTATAATGGTTGTATTTTGGTTCATTTCCTCGTTCTTAGTATTGAAACGATTTAAAAAAGGCGATTAATTGATGACATTAATGGACAAAGAAGACTTCAGTCAAAAGTCTTAAGTGATATGTGTCTTGATTTTTGCGTAGGGCTTTTAATTTGAAACTATAATCTCAATATGAAGGTTTCTACATTTTACAATCAATACAATAACAGTTTCACACACTTAAAGTCTGGCCATTCCAATGACTTGCATAATAATTAATAGAATAAAAAACATTTCTACTAATTATATATTATATTCCACTTTTTATTTCTAAGGAGTAATAAACATTTTTTTAAATAAACCAACAAAATTGAAAAGGATTAATTCATAACAATGCATAGCTTGTTTAAGATCTTATTTACCAAAACTTAAAAATAAACCTATAAAATAATAATACTACGTATAAAAAATGTTTTATATAGATTCACAAAAAAGGTATTTGAAACGTTCCTATTGAATTCCATACCTTTAATGGCAGAGCCTAAATTAAAGTGGACTGTATCTCAGTTTCTGAGGGAGACATGCAGACTCCCTTCTATATTCAGAGACGTTTTAAATTAACTATACAATAATAACAAAAAAGACAAAAAATGAGTAATTTGGACATACTAATATAAATATATGACGATATGGTGTAACCAAGAAAACAATAACACTCAGGGGATGCTAATTTGCACAACAAACAAATTATATATGCATATTAACATTTATAATTTCCAGTAGACCTACCACTTAACAAAAAGTATATATGATTTTTTTCTTTTAATGAAACAATAAAATTAAAAATTTATTTGAAAAATAGCCTTTTGATAAAATATAAATATTTATAATTGAGAATAAATAAATTGATTAACAGTAAGTATAGAACGAAACGTTTCCTTTTCTTAAATGTTGACACAATTGTAGAGATATACTTCAAGTTTTAGTGAATTAATTTAATTTTATTATGGTTTAAACAAGTTATGTTAGAGCTCTTGCGGCTTATAAAAAATTATATGGAAAAACTTTTTGAGTGAATAAAAATTTATAATTAAGAGCTACAAGGGATAGTACGAATAAGGGATTATTTATTAATAAGTTAAGGTATATATAATTTTTCTGTGGTTCTTTTCATTTATTATTAAGTAATCACTTTGGTATCTACAAAAGTTTATTGTTATTTGGTCAAATACGAATTAAAGTTTAAAAAATTGCATATAGTTAGGAAATGAATAATATGAAGCTTATTTCCACAAAGCAAATTAGTTTGATCAATGACTTTCAACAGTCCAGACAACATCAAAGCTTACAAAAGTTAAAAAAGAATTAAAAATATCACTTGAACTAATTGGACTCATGCATCTCTTGTGGATTCGTCTAGCTTTGATCAATTCCATCTGAACTCATCCTCCGAATAGCATGAACGGACACAAAAGAGATCAAAGTAATCTGGCAACTTCAGCATATCATTTAATTATTTAGTTGTTCGATAAAGCATACAAATATATATATATATATATATATATATGGGTAATTCCAAAAAAATATACTTCAATGAAATGTTGGGTTCATGGATTCAAATGAAATTTACACCATAGAATGATTAAGTCTTTTTCATTATATGTTTTAAATTTCAGTTCGAAATTTGTTGTCTGAGCAAAGTTACATGCCTCTTAAATTTGGGCTTTTTCCCGGCCAAAATCCCGGCCTTATTTTTTATTGAAATTTTCGAGTTCCTTATGGAGTTTTTGAAAAAAATAATAAATTGATCATATTTTAGTGTTTATATCTTATACTAGAATTGCCCATTTTGAGCATTTGAAAGCTCTATGGTAATGAAACTAAACTTTTTGTTTTTGTCTTGATGCCACTTTTTTATAGCCAATCGGCTCTCCTGATTTCCTCTTTGTTTTGGACAAAAAAACTGAGGCCTTGAGTTGATAGAAGAGACTTTTTTCTACAAAATATCAAAAATTCAGAGATGTGTTTTTTGTTTAAGCCGAGAAATTAAGGATTCATTTTGGAAATTGAGTAGATCTTTTAGATTGCCTTGTCATCATCATTATTTTTATGTATTATGATGACGTAAATGGAATATTGAATTCCTCCTTATATAGAGTATATTGATATAGACACACAGATAGAGAAAGACACAGAGAGAGAACTATATAATTAACTTACTCCCATCCTGAAGAGTCTCGGGATCCAGAAATAGTGAATAGTGACTTTACACATCGAATTGGAATCTTTGGGCACCTGGATCGTGATAAGAGGAGGTTCTTCATGACCTATTCCTACTCATTCGTCTTCAAATATCTACCCTCCCTCCCCCCCTCTTCCGGATCTGTCTCGGATGACTGACTACGGAGACTCCACTCATGAAGCCTCCTCTTACACTTCTCTTGGACTCGTCAATCACGAAAAAGAAGTCTCTCAGGCATGTTTCTTCCTCAACAAGCAAATGAAAGAGTCCTCCTCATCTTCGAGTCTCATCTCTAAAGGCTTGCAATTTGGAATGATATCAATGTCCATGATATAATATTCTCAACCCGGATCAACCACCATATTAGTCTCGGAGTCCAAAACAATGGACTTCATGCATGGAAAGGAAAATTTTGGACCTCTTGATTTAAAAAGGATGGATACTTCAAGGCTTTTTCCTTCCCCTTTTCATTTGCCTTCCTGGATGGGAGCCATAATTTTGACAAATTCGATCATCTTAGAATTTGGTGACTTATTACCATTTGTTACGTCGCGTTTCGACCCTAGAATCTTCAATTACACCAAGTTTTTCACATTTGAATCCATGAGAGTGAAATAAACTCCTTATTTTATTTCAAAGATTCTACAAATAATTTCAACGGAGTCCCTTTCCACTTGGGATATTTGTTTCATCCTTATTTTATATTTACCGCATGTATTAGTACAAATACTCTGATTGATACACCCGAAATATACACTTGATCACTCGTTCGACATCTATTTTTATACTTATATCTATACTTTTAATATTTGTTATTATTAGTGCAAAACTCAGTGCCTTGCTTTTTCATGAATTTTCTTTGTTAAATATCGAGTCACTGTGGGCTGCGTTGAAGAGGTTCATTCAGGGAAATGAGAGTAATAAACACAAAAAGGAACTTTTTCCTTTTACTTCGCGTAGTTAACTTGGAAACGGAAGTGGCCAGAGTCAGATTTATGTGTTTAAAAATTATTACAGAGCAGTATCTTGTCTAAGGACTCCATTCTAGTTCCTATAAGTGAAGTAAGACAAATTATGTTTTATATAAAAATCAAAACGTTTAATAATATAATTAAGTAATTAATACTTTTCTGCAATTCCTAGGCTAGACAAGATTAGGTAGGACCTTAAGTGATAAATTAACATCAAGTATACTCATGATAAGGTCAATGATAACTATTTTCATTTCAGATTTTTATTAATGGGCTATATTTTATTTGTAAATTTTAACTATAGTAATAAGCATTTCTACGTTGTGATAGATGCCCAGGTGTGTTTGAACTAAAAAAACATTTAAAAAAAGAATTAATGCAAAAAAAAATTGATTATTTTAAACAGTGGTCTTCATTGAGTCGAGCCAATCTCATTACTTTATAGTTCAGGATGCAGTTCAAGGGTTTCACTGGAATAAAGATCAATGTTCTGTCCATCCACAATAATATATTACAAAGAAGCAGGGGAAACCAAATCTTCATGTACATGTTTATTTCAAAAGATCTTAAACATGATGTGGCTTTTGTATATGAAACTAGAGGCATGTATACACTCAGAGAGTGCAAACCTCCGCCGATCCCCACTAAAGCTTTAAAGTAAAGTAGCGCATCGGGGCAGATAGCTTGGAAAGATTTTCATTGAGTCTTTTTCTTTTTGTCCGGCAGATGTCGCTTTGGGACTTAAAAAGTATGACGTCATACCGGGTTGTTTTCGATCTCCTTCATAACATCCATTTAAATAATTGCATTCACTACTCTTGTTTTTAACTTATTATAACAACGATAATTAATATTTTAATGTATAAAGCAACTGCATTAGAAAACATTTGAGTTTACTTGAATGTTCTATAGATAATTTAGGAGGTGAGGTTTCATGTGGAGTATCGAGCGCAAAGTTCCGCGGAGCAATAAAAATAATAGACACGACAATGTTATTGAGTCAATTGTTTAAGTCTACGTCACTAATACGTCACAAGGGCACTTGATGTATCTCAAAATTCATTCATATTTATTTACTTAGCTGCATCAACATCAACGCCTCTAGCGGATGAATAAAGCGAAAGGAAGCCAAGAAATAATCAAAAATCAGAACAAAAAGCTCTTGATGCGCTACTTTACTTTAAAGCTTTAATCCCCACCAATGAATCACTTAACGGAATTACAATCAATCATATAAGTAGGTGTGTTTGGTGAATAATGAGTGAGGAGAGAGCAATCCTAAAAAACATCCATTGACGTCATACTAGTTATTCGTTAATTCAGAAATACGTCACTGGATGTTAAACTCCTTCTTTTCTCCATCATGCTCTTAATATTAGCTTTATATTTTATTTAATATTAAGAGGAAGACGGGAGAGAAAGAAGTTTAAGCACCCAGTGACGTAGTCCTTAGCTGATAAATGAACAATATTACATCAATGAATATTTTAAGGGTTTGTTCTTTCCTACTCCCTGAATAGAAACCCCATTTCATTATAATATTTTTTAGTTTAGCTCATTTTGCATCTTAAATAAGCACTCAGAGATGCCAAAATTTAATCACTTGTTTCTTTTGCATTTCCAACAACTCCACAAAGTTTCATCCGAATCGTTCCGTACTTTTTGAGTTATCCTGCTGACAAACAAACCTACAACCAAAGCCAAGTGAAAAAGAGGCGAAATTTTCACGATGGGATTCGTAGAGGGACTTCCCTCGACGAATAAATTCCGAGGAGACGCCCCAGATTTCACAGAACCGACATCTATGAAAGTAAACTTAATTGCCAATATTTTTAGTATTTAGCTCATTTTGCATCTTAAATAAGCACTCAGAGATGCAAAAATTTAATCACTTGTTCCTTGGCATTTTCAAACAACTCCACAAAGTTTCATCCGAATCGTTCCGTACTTTTTGAGTATCCTGCTGACAAAACACAACCAACCAACGCCAGTGAAAACAATACCTCCTTCGGCGGAGGTAATTATATGCAATACAATTCGAAATTTTCAGAAAAACAATAAAAATGTAAAAAAATCATTATTTTTCAGATGGGTGCACTGGACAATACAAAAATAACTTTATTAATTTAGTTTGTCACGAAAAAGATTTTAAAATTTCAAGCTCCTGGAATTTTTTTACAACCAGCCATGGAAAGTCTCCTTGTGATGGGGTTGCCGGAACTCTGAAAAGACTACTGACAAAGGCTAGTTTCAAAGACCTTTTGACAATCAAATTTAACTACAAAAGACATAATTGATTTTTCAAAAACTAATATAAAAGGAATAAGTGTTTTAGAATTGCAAACAAAAGACTTAGAAAAACAAAAGTAGTTTAAGTAAAAGATTTGAAAATTCTAAAACCATACCTGGGACAAGGAATTATCACCAGTTTACACCACTTGACGATAAAAAAATTGGTTGTAAACGAGTATCATGTATTCAAGATAGCTACGATTATATATTTGAAATTATCGACCAAAAATAAATAAATTCGTACAAAAATTTGACATTTGTTCATTTTAATTTATTAAGTATCTTTTATAAAGTGAAGTTATCTCTATTGGGGTTGAAGTTTTAACAGGCTAAAAGAATTACTTTTACTCCAGGTAGTAGTCACAGGGGTTGAGATCTGGCGAATTGGAGGGCCAGGTCTGGAGGTACCAGAAGTGTGACACGTTGCTCTTAAGCCAGGGCTGCACGGTCTTGGCCTTGTGCAGTTGAGGTACTCAAGGTCACTAGGAGTGATGAGGCCACCGCGATTGATCAGCTGAAGGAACTCTTCTTTCTTGCTGCTTCCTTCTTCGTCATCTTCAAGCAGCTCCAGGTTTGCCAACTTTGACGAGCACCTGTAGCACGTTGTCATACCACTTCTTGATGACAGAGGAGTTGATTGCTGGCAGCGGCACCATGGCGACCACGTCTTCGTACTTGCAGCAGAGACTCTTCACCATGAAGCAGAGTAAAGTTTTTGTGACCTCCGCATTTTCCATGCCGTAAACGTGCCCGTTTATATGTTTGCCCCGTGGACTCCGATGGCTAGGCCCATGAGCTCACTGGGCACGTGGAACTCCTCTGTGTAGCCGTAGGTGCTCTGAATCCGCGTGGCCTCCAGGTGCCGCTCGACTTCCTCCGTCTTGCTCTTGAAGAGGACCTTCTGTGTGAAGTTTCGAAAGTGCATGCCTTGGCTTTCCACTGCGTGTCTTCGTCCGTGCTCACGACCCGCAGAGACAGACCACTTGGCAGGCATGGAATTGACGGAGCAGGCGTTGATGGACTTGACAAAGACGGCGTGGGAGTCCTCCATTTCCGAGGGCAGCGGGCTCCAAAAGGAATAAAAGTCCTTGTCCTGGATGTGTGGCATGTTGGATCGGGGGCAAAGGCGGTGGACCACCTGGTGGACCACTTGGTTCAAGCCCAGGAGCTCCCCGGCGGAGGCGGAGCTGCAGAGGACGGCCACGTTGCTCCATATCTCCTTGACGCGAGCGGGCCACCAGCCAAAGGTCTCAGAGTCCCGTACGGTGTTGAGGACTTCCACTTCCACCCCGATACTGAAGCTGTGCGTCCCCGGGTGGCTAGTGGCGGGAGGGAGGGGACCTCCGGACGGAAGAGAAAGGGAAGCGTAAGAGGGGGAGCTCCCGGGAGTCGGGAGTCGAAGCTAGCTCACGAGTCCCTCGGAGGAAGAGGGATAGACTTCCTTCCTCCACATGGCCGCTGTAGTAAGCACCGCTCTCACAAAGCACCTCCACATGAGAAGAACCGGAGTACCCAAGTACCCACGCTCGGAGACACGGTAGAGGGTGAGACAAGAGAAGTGTAGGAGGAGGCTTCATGAGTGGAGTCTCCGTAGTCAGTCATCCGAGACAGATCCGGAAGAGGGGGGATGGAGGGTAGATATTTGAAGACGAATGAGTAGAATAGGTCATGAAGAACCTCCTCTTATCACGATCCAGGTGCCCAAAGATTCCAATTCGATGTGTAAAGTCACTATTCACTATTTCTGGATCCCGAGACTCTTCAGGATGGGAGTAAGTTAATTATATAGTTCTCTCTCTCTGTGTCTTTCTCTATCTGTGTGTCTATATCAATATACTCTATATAAGAGGAATTCAATATTCCATTTACGTCATCATAATACATAAAAATAATGATGATGACAAGGCAATCTAAAAGATCTACTCAATTTCCAAATGAATCCTTAATTTCTCGGCTTAAACAAAAAACACATCTCTGAATTTTTGATATTTTGTAGAAAAAAGTCTCTTCTATCAACTCAAGGCCTCAGTTTTTTTGTCCAAAACAAAGAGGAAATCAGGAGAGCCGATTGGCTATAAAAAGTGGCATCAAGACAAAAAACAAAAAGTTTAGTTTCATTACCATAGAGCTTTCAAATGCTCAAAATGGGCAATTCTAGTATAAGATATAAACACTAAAATATGCTCAATTTATTATGTTTTTTCAAAAACTCCATAAGGAACTCGAAATTTCCAATAAAAAATAAGGCCGGGATTTTGGCCGGGAAAAAGCCCAAATTTAAGAGGCATGTAACTTTGCTCAGACAACAAATTTCGAACTGAAATTTAAAACATATAATGAAAAGACTTATCATCATTCTATGGTGTAAATTTCATTTGAATCCATGAACCCAACATTTCATTGAAGTAATTTTTTTTTTGGAATGACCCATATATATATATATATATATATACA
>CP045906.1:8988495-9018540 GCA_013387185.1 Caligus rogercresseyi | reverse complement strand
AATCAATTGTTTGCTTAAAGCCTGGAGCAAATTGACTTTAGTTTTAAGAATTACATTATTTATAATTGTTTTAGAGTAACAAAAAGTAGATAATCAAAAAAAGTATAGCCCAAGCAATGTCGTTTAAAATATACTAACTGTCTATTAACAAAAAATAATCCTCCGTTGGTGAGCATCTCATCCATTAAATACAAATTAGCCACAAAAATATCTAAAACCATTTTCGAATTCTTTAAGACTTTATGAGGTTAATTGTATAATGTAATCGGGTTCAATATAAATATTTCAAGAGTATTTGCTTCCAATCAGGAGGACTTAAATATCAGGAGCTAAACGCTAGAACAAAGAATACTTCCCCTCCAACATCCATATGTTAAGTAATTGATACAGGGTCAGGCTTATGCTTATGTCATGCAATTCGACTTTATTTTAGTTGAAAAAAATTATATAATATTGCAAGGACACAAGTAATAGCTTCAAAAAATAAATTAGTTGAAAAAGTATATGGGTAAAAACATTTATATATTTTAATAGCAAAATTAAACGAAATAGTAAATTTTTGACAGAGTCATTTTTGGTGTATTTTTCGTACAAATGACAAAAAATCAAATGCTTTAATATCGCGTTTGATTTTGGATGTATATAAAAAACTGTTTTGAAACACTTGAAATCATATCTTTATTTTGCTTCACATTGTATGAAGACATTAAAGGCGATCGAATGATGAAAAAATTCTACATAAGTTTACTATATAACTTTTGGTCCTTTGAGGAAACACTTCCATTATTCGATTTCGTTCAAACTTTCACAAGATGACTTATATGCACTTTGGTAAAATCCTAGGGGAGCCCGACTCGTAAATCCGAAAAACGTGAAATATTTATATATATATATATAATTCAGGCAAATACAAATATCCTTATAAAACTTTTTATACCTCAGAAAAGAACATTTAACTCTAAAAAACATAATGCTAATGCGGAAATACCGAAATAATATCATTTCATCAACGTACATATTAGATAATAAAAATGATAAAGAGTCCAAATCATTACCAAGTTATTTTTCTAAAGGAAAGGGGGGAAATATACAAAGTTGTCACATGTTTTAACGTGAAATTGCATATTCTATAACATACATTCGTTATAAAAGTGAGCTTTATTTTCTCTTTTTGAACATTTTCTTTGGAATTCTATAGGACAATCTAATCATTTGATATACATCAATGTGCCATGCTGGAAGAATGTAACTATAGGGACATGATGACACACTTTGTTGTATTAAAAAGACGAAAGGCAATGTATCCATTGATAATTCCTCTGCTCTAAATATGTATATCAAAGGCTTATCTGTAAATATTTCTTCTTTTTAGACAGAATGAGGATAAAAACTCACAATAAATTTTGGTTGAGGATTTGTTGTTTAAGACATCACATGGAAATGGTTATCTTCTCTTTCTTTTTCTTTATATGGTTCCTCAATATAAATAGTTTATTTTTTCTACAAAGAAACACTATCGATAGCTACGATCTAACAGTAATAACAGTATTTTTAAAGGTTTTTATCAAAACCTAGTGATTCCAGTGTTACCAGGGATTTTGGGAAATATCCACTTTGACCTAATATTTAAGTGTTACCTCAAAATAATGAATTAATGTATGACAAGTGTTTAAGAGATATAAAGGACCGAACAAACAAAAAACGAGTCGAATTTTTATAAGTATATATTTTTCGAGGAACAACCACCAAATCAAACATATTTCGTAGCAGCCTAAAACCCTTCTCATAAAATATTTTCCGAATACAACAAGCCATTAACAAGAAATACTAAATTACGTTTTTTCGCATATATTTATATATGGAAAACAAAATTTCCCGAAATAACCAAATAACCCAGAACACACCTTTGCACCCCAAAGTCATCCAAAGAAAATTTGGTCCAAAACTAGTTTGGCAATTTTAGGAGATCACAAAAAAGATTTTGGAGAATAATTTAAACTTTTATTCATTTTTCAGGAATGTCCATGAGCCCTCAAAATTATTTACTGAAATTTTGATCTAATGAATCGTTGAGGGACAGTCGAAGTTCTTATTTTATTAGTATAGATAGAACAAAATATAAAACACCATTAATAAAATATGTAGATTTGCGTAAATTTCATGGATTAAAGTTTGAAATTACTTTAGCTATGAAAACCGAAAGACAACAAAGCAACAGTAAAAATATAATTTGAAAATAAGAATACAAATACAGGGAGTTATGAAATCAGTGATATTGGTTGAGTTTTTTGTTCAATAAGTTAAGGTGACGACTATAAAAAGATTCCATGTAGGACATTAAGTCGAACGCATAAGTCTAAGATTCTGGCTATACTTGAGGAATCCTCAATTCAAGCGCCGCACATATTAGAATAGGATGAAAGTACTCCTTTATCAGGGGTTCCTTCCTCATGAGTTTTGATCCAATGAGAGATGAGTTTATCCTTGGACTTTGGTCGTAAAGCAAAATAAAGTGATGTCTCACATTTAGCAAGAAAAACAAATCAGATTTTTTTTAAATTCATGGATAAGGTTAGTAATTCATTGTTATATACATAAAAAATATAATTTAGTTTATAATAAAAGATATCCGGAAAATATTGGCAAAGGGAAAAATATCAAACAACAGATTACATTGACGTTTGTTTTGTTTGAAGGAGATAACTATATATTAGTTTGGAAATATTGGCTTCGAGGATGAGTGTTATTATTGCCCAAAAAAATTGTACTATTTATGACAATCTCGAGGAGTCATCATTTAATGGGATTATTTCGACCACTGCAAATAATCGATTATGAGCGTTAGTAGTATACTTAAATGTAATTAGTTAATATCAAAACGACTTGCTTAGAGCAGCAATTTGTATAATATAGCATTTAATATCATTTTTCTTCTTTTACATTTTTCTGTACTGAATTGCTTATCTGTTTTGACCATTTTTCCACTACCATTTTTCATGATACTATTTTAAAAACGAGTGCAAATTTTTATTGGTACAGTCATAAGTAAAGAAGCGATAAGAACTCTTGTTTTCTTTCTTATTTAAACAATAAAGATGTAACAACCGAGATGTCAAAATATATTGAAATAGCTTTCACCATGTATTTTCTGACTTATTGAGGTCAGAACAAAAATAAATAGTGAAATTAAAAGGTTTCATTCAATAGGAAACACCGATACTCTACCTTTTTTGCTTTAATAGGTTTCAAAAATGCTGTTAAACTAATTTTTAATGTATGATGTTTTTGGCCATGTTTTATTTTGCCATTTTTCTGATGAAATAAGAAATCCAATAAAAGAAAGGAAGAGTGAGACGATTGCTACCCTTGATTTATTTCATTGATTTAGTTTTCATTTTTAAAGTTAGAGGGAAGAAATTCCTAAAAACCAAATAATCTATTTTGGACTTATAATTTAGATTTGATTATTTTATTCTATTTGAATCGACCTCGTGCAGCATAAGACTATTTAGTCCAACATAGATGTAAGTACACATTAGCTTCTTATTATTTTCGATGAATTCAATATCCGAGGTCCATGAAGCAGCATGAGTCCATAGCCGTGAACGTAAAGAAGGAAGAGATCCGCTATGAGGGATTAATGATCAATACTTTGTATGTTGTGAAAACACACACAGAGATCGATATGAGCAAGTGATCTTGAGTCCCCTCCGGCACTGTTTCCCCCTTTATTAACAGAAACAAGGAAAGAAGATTTCAGCAGGTCTCAACACTACACAAAAAGTTACCAGAAGAGGAACCCTAGGCTCTGGGCTGTCCTCAAGAGTCTGACAGAAATTGAGGATCACTCCTGGTTTTCCATTGTTGCATGAGCCATGTGGGCCGAGTTTAGACCTCCTCAGGGACGGAGTTAAGCCCTAAATTGACACTGTGGTCACGCAAAGGATTCAGTGTTTCGTGTAGATACAGTCCTGGAAGAGGACACGAGACCTTAAGAGTCTAATTTGTCTATTTAGTTGAGTAAATTAGTCTTCAGAACTTTTTGTTATTGATCCTGGTGATTATGAACTTAGATTAAATTGACCTGCATGGAACTGAACATAATGAACTTTGAGGCCCTTCACGAGTTTCTATCTCCTTTATGCATTAATGAAATATAATTTTACCTCTTTGAAAGAAGGGTCCGTAAGGAACCCAAAACAATAAACTGAATAAGTTTAAGACATTTATACTATGATATTCTTCAGATCCATTTATCATTATGTAATAGTACTTTCAGATATTCGAGATGCCCAAAGTTATAATCCACTCGGCCTCATCCACGAGCTTGGTGGGTATTCTTGAGGGAATAGGAGGGCAATAGCGTGGCAATAATTAAAGCAAAACTCTTCAGGAGAAGCAGATAACTCCTCCGCTTGCAGTCATCAAAAACGACATCGTAATACTTGTGAAAGCAATCAAGGCTTTGCTAGAGAGGCATCAAATTAATAGAAGTGCTCAAGACCACTTTCACACAGTTTACTGTAACTCCTTCGTCAGTAATTTTAGCGTGCACTCTTTCCTTGCAAGCCTTTTCATTGCACGCGTTTTCTTCGTTCCTTTTCTTTTTTCTTCGCAGGGTAATATTAGCGTTTGTCTTTTCATTGTGGGTAATTTCATCACAAGTAATTTCTTCGCAGAAATTTCTTCGCAAGTAATTTCTTCGCAGGCGGGGTAATTTCTTCGCAAGTTTCATTTTGTGAAGGGCTTAGTCGCAACTGTGTTTCTATATGGAATATATGAATTGTTTTTTGTATAGAAGCTCCAACAAATGCATTGGTCGCAATAGATGAGTTGACTCCTGTGTAGATATTGCTGTTTCTTTTGCCAAATTAATAGCCCGGACAGCTTCCACCTTGGCAATGTTTCCAGCGTAGTTGTGTTGGCCGACTACTTTAACAATTGTGTCCGTGTTGGTGTGTACTCGGGCACGGCAGAAAAGTGAAAAGTATTGGTCACACTTCCATACAGTTTTTTACCAACTTCTCTCTTTCTAATGTAAGAGTGACCATTTTCGAACATTTTTTCCCCCTATAGCTATTAACGAATTGAAGAGGCATCACGGAGTATAGGAAACACAGACTGATTTTATGAATGAAACATGAATGTACACCGGTGGGAAAATACAAAGTTTGATTAGTGTTGTGATGTATTTAGTAATACTGAGCTTAATTGTATAACCTCTTAGAAGACTCATATCTAGGTTCTGCGGTTCCCACTAAAATATGAAAATATAGGACTTTAACGACACAGGATTCTGACTACATATGTTCCATATTATAGGCCCCTTGATATCCTAATACGTATTGGAAAAGATCGTACTGGATATGCTGAACAACACTAACCCGAAAAAACTAAAGTAAATATACATCTAGCCATATAATTCTAAACTGTCTTTTATATAAACTAGCACTTGAGCATAGAATTAGTGCATCTCAAGGGTAGAGACGGAATGCCAAGTTATTTGGTACTTTGTCTTGGATGGCATCTTTTTCCATAGATATGCATATGGTTGGCTTATTGATTACTTATGTAGCACAAAGCAACTAATTTATATTGTATATCCTAATATCCAATATACTCCAATGTACTTTGAAATTTAGTTTTCATTACGATCAAAGTATTGTACAATTCTATACAAAGCTCTCCTGTCAAAAATCGTTGAAATGATTCTTGAAAACGAAAAACAATACTTGGGGAGTAAACAATAATTTCATATTCAGCTTATATGCAAAAAAGATGGATCCATATAGGACCCCTTGATATGCCTAATGCAAAGGCTAAAATATGTTAAAACCAGAACGAATAAGCATTGCATTGATGACATGCAGAAAACAATTCTTATATACATATAGAAACACAGTTGCGACTAAATCCTTTACAAAAATGAAACTTGTGAAGAATTACTTGCGAAGAAATTACTCTGCGAAGAAATTACTTGTGATGAAATTACCCACAATGAAAAGAAGAACGCTAATATTACCCTGCGAAGAAAAAGGGAACGAAGAAAACGCGTGCAATGAAAAGGCTTGCAATGAAAGAGTGCACGATAAAATTACTCACGAAGAATTACCGTGCACCCTTTCACACTGTATCCTTTCGCTATCAACATGAAGGAGTAGCTGCATAATAATCCAGTGTATGGAAGATAATGGAAAACCAACTGTGCTACGTAGCGCAAGGGAAAACTGAGAATATGAGAACCCCATCATATTGATGTTCAATACTTCGATGGTCCCTTATGAAGTGAAGAAACTTTTATTTGCCTTCAAAAACGTTAACTATTCCAATAGAAAAATATTAACGGAGGCTTACATTGAAAACATTTTATCAACTTGATTGAATAGTTAACTTTTATTACATTGTTAAATAAACATTGTTCTTCCCTTCATTAATTTTTATTTTCCTACTCTTAGTTTGAGTATTCAATTAGGTATAAGACTTTACTCCATGTTAATCATCATGGCTTCTTTTACATTCATTTTATTATTTCGATATATCTGGTCCAAGATATTATTTCATGCTGGATGTCATGCTACCATATTCCTTTTGAAATGTGGCAAAACTAAAATATATTCATTTGGAGAATTTCAATTAAAGCTTTAATTATAATATATTATTTGCTAAAAAAATTCGCCTGGACGGTTCAAGGTGAAGGATATCAAAAACGAGAAGAAATTTAATTATACAACCATCAACAACGAGTAAATAAAAGTTATGTCATCTTCACAACCTACAACGATGAAAGAAACAACCGCCGTCGCTGGCTTCGGTTCCTCGCAATAGAAGGCTAAGAGGTCCACTTGGTCTCACTTGTTGCACTTCCATCCCGATCTGGGCACTTTTCTCCTCCGTGGTTTCCGTCCACAACGCTCGTAGTCACGTGATTTAGGTGTTGACATATGAAGGGGTCGTGATGAAGCTCTTTTCTTGACGACAGAGTCAAAAATCGTGAAATCTCCATGAAATCGCATTCCCGACGCTCATCCGACGGATAACAAAGTCGTTGATATACTCATCTTGAGCAGACTTCAACTCAGATATGCAAAAATGTTCATAGAGAACGGGCTCCTCAGGGGCTTCACGCATTGCCTTGTAGAGTAGCCCGAAACTCCTCTTCGACCTCTCCGCCCCGGGACTCCACAGTACAACAGATAATCATGAATCCATCCAGCCATGTCAGCTTTCATTTGCCCGCCATTGATTCTTGATTTTCCACGTACAAAGCTCCTGAAGTTCCGGAAACTTCATGGTGGGTACACGGATCCTTACTATTAGCGACGTAGGGCATCTCTCCATTAACTAGGATTTCATAAAAGCAAACTTCTTCCATGGTTTTGACTGATAGTAATAATAAGAGGTTTTACTTTTATATTTTCTCACTATCAGCTTGCACTATTATTATTTTAATGCTTCTTCAAAAACATTGCAAATATTATGAGGAATTCTGAAAAAATATGGGGTTCCCTAGGTTGATCTTCAATATCGCATACTTTGTTATTGTTACATATCAATAAATTACTGAATAAAATAATGAAATATTTACTGCATGAAGCAACAAAAGATTAAATATATACTAATAACCCATTACACGAAATAAATATATCAAAACAATGGTATACCCCTGGTGTCAACTTGATTTATTTTTGTATACTTAAAGTTATATTAAGTCACAAAGGTCTTTTACGGAGTATAAGTATTACAATACTTATGCTTTTTTTCTTATTTATGGTAAAAATTAGAGGTTTATATAACAACGACCCGACAACTAAGAATTAAGGATATTTCATAAAAATAAGAATATTTTGTTAAGAGATTAAATGATATTTTGTGCACAATAAAGATTGATAAATAGCAAAAAAACTAGATGTCGATAGAAAGAGGACCGTGGTTGTACATCGCAAAGATCCTTCTTCAAGCCTCTCCCTGAAAACACCTAACACTGTGAAGAATCATTCCAAAAAGATTAAATAATATTAGGCTTTTTTCTTAAAATGCCTGGATAAAAAAATAGTTTTTTAGTTTTGTTATATTGAAGAACATGGTACGTCCATATTGCCAGGAGAGCTGACTTTCCCCTGGCCGATGATTTCTAATGACGTCATCCGGCAAGCATGAAGAATAACTGTTTGTTAATTTATTATCAAAATTATAATTTTACAATAGGCTGTTTGATGGCATAGATTGTGATAATAAGAATTCTGGTATTTCACATGAAATAAATGTATATTTATTAAAAATATATACCTGGGTTTATTTAAAGTTTTAAAACATAAATATTATTCATTTCTATAAAATATTTTATTGAATGTGCTCAACTCCAGAGAGGAAAATTTAATTTCAATATTAATTTGTTTTGGAATTTATATATATATATATCAATTTAGACTTATATAGTAAATGAATGAAATAAAAACAATTAGATCACATTTTAAAGTATCTGGCAATATATATATATATAGATATAGATATATTATATATACAAATATATATAATACTTAATACTATTCAAGCCCAAAAAATGCTATAAATCGTTAATAATAACATGACCAAACTACAACATTTTTTTCCTAAGAGAAAAACACATCTGGAGCATGATTTGGAACAATAATCAATTATGCAATTAATGGATTCTTCTCCTCTTTCCCATGAACAGCCATGCATGCCTGTATCCATGGGATGTTCTTTACAATTAAGAAAGAACTACTTAATTAATCAATCTATTAGCATTTTGGGGTTCATGAGAAAATAAAGTATTTCAAAACTCATAAAAGGACAAGAAAATCAAGAATAGTATTTTTTCTGAAATAAATAAGACAATTTTTCAAAGAAACCTTCGGACGGTCTTTAAATGGGTTAAGTATTTATAACTAACATTTTTTATTGGCGTTGTTCTTGTTTTTATTTCATATAATTATCATATAAATATTTAATAAATAGTGTTTTCTCTGAAGTCAATAGAAAATAGAATGTGAATCAATTATAATTTTTTAATATCTTTTGATTCAACACAATATCAATAATAAAATCGCAAAATTATAATCGCATTAATTATGGCCCCTACTAAAGCAGCACGGACGGTTTTTGACTAAGTATAGTTCTACATCTAATTATCTTAGCTGTGTCCTTGCAGTATGCAGCCTCTTGGCCGACTTCAAGGCCTCAAACCCTTTTCTCACTGAAATTGTGTGAAGTATTAAATGTATTTGCTTCGGTTGTACATTCATGCAAATATGTTTTTTAAATACCTTTATTCATTTTAAAAAGAACGAGATAGTTTTTTCAGTTTACATATTTTCAGAATGTATAGCAACAAAATCAATGATATCTTGATATAGGAAAAGCCCCAGGACAAAGTTGATCCCAGTCAGAGCTTTCTTAATAATACATGACTTTGATTAATGGCTGTTTCCACTCAACATACATTTCTTAATGGCTATGTGCACAGCCCACACGTACATATATTTGCTTTTGTCTGATAGTGAGCAGTATATCTATCTTTTAAAAGGCATCATATACAAAATGAAATGATCTTTTTAACTTTATAATGTTTTATGTATTTATGTATTGATCTACCCGAGCCATAAGAAGAGTTACGACAATAGATTGGAGCGCCACCTAGTGAAAGAGCAGTTGGGCTCAAATCACGCAATGATTATCGTTCCTATGTTATTGGTACGATAAATAAATCGGAATCCATAACAAAAACTGTGTCTACAAAACCTTTCATTTATTGGGGATTGTTCAATGGGAAATAAAGAAAGGAATTCCTCGGGCTTCTGAGCGATTTGTACAATCCACAGCTTTACAAGCACATAGTTGTGTTTTTAATAGATCTTTAAGTTTATGTATATTGTTTTTATACTTTGAAAAATTATCTCAAAAGACTGTTTATTTACAACTCCTTCGATAATTATGAATGTTTTGAGCTTGACTTGAGTCAACTATGTAGAGTCAGCTGCTACACAGACAGTTTTTACGACGTAACTCTACTTTAAGGCTCTGGATCTACCCACAAGTACTCCTTTGAATGCTAAGTCTAATAATGATAATATTAGAACTATTAGTTGGGGCAATATATGAATTGAAAAACACGTGTTTTTTAAGCTGAAATATTCATTCATATTGTAGAGAGATCTTGCTAATTTTTTTAATAATATGTCAATTTTTCATTCTATTGAACTTAACTGGGAGTTCATTCCGCATGAGGTTGCTCAATTAATAATTAAACCGGCAATTTTAAAGAGAGGTGGTAAGGCTTTCATACCAAATACAATACAATAATCTTTTAACTGATTAATAACCGTAAAGTATCTAATATTTAATTTTAAATTATGAGGAATTTATTTTGGATGGCGAATTGTTTTATTTTTCAGAAGGTTTTAAATTTAAATTTCATAGCTCGAAAATGAAATTCCTTTTTTTTAATATGTAGAATTGCGTAAAAATATATAATTAAACATTATACTGTAAAATTACTCTCCCCAAAAAATTTAAAATTCCATATAAAACAAATTGGAGTCACTCTTGTAAGCTACGCATTTCAATCTATGAGACCTAAATTATGATGTTAAAGTATCTTAAGCGTGCGATGAAGGAGGTCAGCGTTGACGAGCTGTTTGACCATTTCCGAAAACTCCGGGACCACTGCCACAACGTCATTGCAGTCGGAGGGGAATATGTTTACTGATTTAAAAGAATTTTTATGATATTGATGATAATTCCTTGTTTACTGGGTTAGACTAATTCTGTAAGACTCAACCTTATCATTTAATATATAGCAACTTTTTATAAAATGAAGCAACATTTGAATCGTTAAGAATGTCTGCACGATTTTTTTTTCCAGTGTATTTCAGTTCTTAAAATCCCAGAGTATTGCATTAAAAAACATAAATAGACATTTGTAGTCTAAAATTAATACTTTGGAGAAAAACGACAACAATTAAAACATAGAATAAAAATTAATCAAACATAAAATGGCATAATACATACATTAAAAAACACTTTTCCAATATTTTAAATAAAATCACTTTGAGTATTTCAAAACCGACGTAAGATCTTTAAATCGGATATATTGAGTTTTTATCTCAAAAGTTAAACTTATTGTTTTGTGATATATTCATATAGCATTCATTATCTTAAATATTTATCAAAAACAAAAAAATGTGTTAACGTTTTACTAAATAACATTATGGTTTAAGTCTTTTTATACCTTAATTATGCCAAAAAATAAAACAATCATAAAATAGGTCAATTTTGGTCAACCTCATTGATAAGATCCTAGGTGTGATACACAATAGTTTTAACGCCGTAATGCTTATTTATATCCAAAATGATCCTATTACATGGAACTAAATTGACAAAACCCAACAACATTTTAATCGTTAAAACAATCCTCACTGAAGATTATCAGTGTTCTACTAGTTTAAGACCCTTTTGGTCATTATATTATTGAGATCCCACTCGTATCTGTTTGACTAATGGAAGCCATAAATGGAGCTGTCTTCCAAAGAAAATTCAGGCATATAAATTTGCCTTATGGTGTCCCAAAATTCTAAGTCGGCTATGGTGGTTGTCTGCAGTTGACATAGAATTTACCCAAAAGCAATGCTGAAAATATATTTCATATGCCATACATATGTTATGCATAATATTCCTAAATATGTTCATTTCATTATTTTTGCATCTTATAACAATATTTGCTGATCACATGCTTTTAATATTCATAAAATTAACATATTTGTTCAAATTATTCATGAAACAAATAAAATACTTTTCAATTATTATATATATATATAATAACATTATCATTTTTTTAAAGCTTATATTCAATATACTTTGAATTAAATTAATTAGTTCAATTTATGCTGCTTTATATATATATATATATATATTAGGGGTATTATAGAAACCTAATATTAAAATATCAAATTGATCCCCCCGCGACAGTTGCGTCATAAGAAATAAATGATCGTAGAAAAATGGATTTTGGTTTGACCCCCCCCCCTTACCCCCCCCCCCAAATTGCGTTCAAAGGTTTCGTTATGAAGCTAAAACTTTTTTTTTTATTACTTATTTTGGGGAATTTAGTTTTACAAAATTTAGCTATGATGAATGTACGACTTTGTTATTTTTGCACATTTTCGTAAAATAATAATTAAGTGCCAATAAATGAACATAACTGCTGACGCACCAACATTTTTAAATAACGGTTCCTACTAGGGTTCTTTAATAGTTTCAAGAAGAAAAAAGAAAAAAAGGGTACTCATGTTTTAAGTTATTTTTTAAAAACAAGTTTGCTTTTCACATCTTAATTTCATACAGTAAATCCCTCACATGGTTGAGAATATAAATCTGTGACGTTGATTATATCCATAAACTTTTGCAGATTATAATATAATGACGAAAAATGTTTTCTCAACTGATAAAAAGAAGTTATTGTTAAAGGTAACTTGTTATTTTAAAACTTAATCCTTCTTTCTTAAAAAAATATTTTTAGAATTCCATTATGAATACATTGATCACGTATTACTAAAAAGTGGCATAGCGAAGATCAAGCGAATAACTACTTTCAGTAGTCGAAGAACATTAAAGACTTGACACTTTGGGCACTGTTGTGTGTTACGGATGCAACACCAATGTCAGAAATATGGTAAGGAGTAATAAAAAGACTCGAGTTATGTCTTAAAAGACCACTTCAGTGGACTATTGTCTTCTACACATGAATGAGTTACCTTTTTAGAGAAGTTTTTAAACATTTAGATGGCGCACAAAAAGGACCTCGGACTTATGAAGGTACCATAGGAAAATTAATTAATACAGACTTTACCCAAAATTCAATAAAAGTTTTTATATACTTGTTGGAAAAGTAAAATACTTAATCAAAGTTTACTGTATTCTTTAAGCTCAGATAAAATATTTATACGAAATTACATTAGGAATACAAACAGGGAATTTTCAAATTCAAGCTTTTGCTACAGGTCTCCAGGAGCATTACATGAGGCAAAATGTCTTACCAAAGCCAACAGAACTTTAAGATCCTATATATCACAAAAAGTCCATGTGAGTCTCACATAAACTTGTAAAAGGTCTAACTGATAAATAAATGGAAACAAGAATATTTGCCCTGGACAAAGTTTTGGTTGCAAAAAATAATATTAAAAACATAGAATTTTCAACTACCCAAACTATCAGTTGTATTTCTAAGAATTTTTTCAATCTTATCGACTAGTCAAATATAAATTTGTCTGTTCCTCCAATTGTGCCTGAAAAGATCTTATAAAGCAAAAGAACATTCTTTAAAATTTTTATAAGTATCCTTGCCATTCACAATCAGTGGAAAGAGCTGTAAAAACTAGTAACGGAGCATCTGCAAAAGTTTTTGGATACAATAACGTCATAGATTTATATTCTCAACCATGTGAGGGAGTTACTGTATGAAAATTAAGATGTGAAAGCAAACTTGTTTTAAAAAAAACTTAAAAACATCAACATGATACCCTTTTTCTTTTTCCTTCTTGAAACTATTAAAGAACCCTAGTAGGAGCCGTTATTTAAAAATGTTTGGTGCGTCAGCATTTATGTTCATTTATTGGCACTAAATATTATTTTACGAAAATGTGCAAACAATAACAAAGTCATATATTGATCATAGCTAATTTTGTAAAACTAAATTTTCCCAAATAAGTAATAACAAAAAGGTTTTGCTTCATAACGAAACCTTTGAACGCAATTTTGGGGGGTAAGGGGGGGGTCAAACCAAAATCCAATTTTCTAGGATCATTTAGTTTCTTATGACGCAACTTTCGCGAGGGGATAAATTTTGATATCTTAATATTAGGTTTCTTTAATTCCCCTAATATAATATATATATATATATTCATGTTCATAATTAAATATTAACTTACCATAAAGTTAAGGTCTCAAAAAGCTTAATTTCAATTACTTTATTGTTATATATTTTGTTAACTCATCATCTTCATACATTTCACCAGTTTTTCATTAAAATATTTAAATATAAGACAAGGACTCATTTTATTTCTTACATTCTCTAAGGTATGATGGTTACATAGACGCATTTCATAATGAAAACGTAATTAAAAGTTCCGTGACGTTAAGGCAGATAAGGTAAATTAGAAATTATGTAGACTCAACCATGATATCTCATGCATTTAAAAAATAGGAATAATTTATAGTCAGCGTAAAACTATTCTTATTTATGACGTCATTGATTTTTTTTGCGCTTTTTCAAAATATATTTGAACACACATTTCTTTACTTTATTTTTGTAAATAAATAAGTCGAAAAGCTAATCCGTAACAAATATGTAGATACGTATTTCAAGATACAATTTATTTTTTGCCTCCTAATATAATTATTGGTAATCAAAGAATGCATTTACAAATGACAAATAGATAATAATATCATATTATAAATCATTATCATAAACTTGATGGAATATCTAATTGCGAGTTTCAAATAACATTCCCTTTAGTTAAATGTTTGCTCGTCAAACCTAATTGTGCTTAAAATCCTCTTTGATGGTCCGGTTGACGATTGTGTGATGTAGGTAAGCCCAGGAACAACGTCATGAGTAGCGATACCTCGGGAGTTCCAGTCGATCGGACGCTTTACATCGGTATCATGGGGACATCAAATACGTGTCCTCCTCTCCAGGCCAAATCTCTCACAAAGTCATTCTTTCATTTCAGGCCAGACATTGTCAGGGAAGATACAGTTTAGGCTATTGTGGACCTTGTCAAAGAGAATATATAAAGGTGTGTGAACAACGAACTCTCTAACGCAGGCAGGTTGGCGATAGTTGACTCAGCTGTTTTTTGACGTCATTGTTGAAATATGCATATTATTATTCATTCATTAAAAGGAACCATTCATTGCTATCAATTATTGAAAAATGCCTAAGGTACAGTGCGTGTTTGTGCAGTTTCCATAATAAAATATTGCGGATTGCCAAGACATAACTCATCTGCTTATGTAACTAATTTAATATTATCCTGTAGTTTAGATATTTGGATACATAACAACTCTGTTACAGTTCTGGTCTAGTTCGTGGTAATATGCCAATAAATATTTATGTGCAGACCCATAGCCAGACTACAATATCAAGGGGGGGGGGGGACAAAATAGGTGGGGCACGAAGAATCAACAAATTTGTTTCCAGGGGATGGAGCTGGATTGTGAAGGAAGGCTATTTTCTAAGTGAGGGCACTTTAACAAAAGTGATAATATATTTTTTAATATTACAAAATATGGAAGCAGGAAGTTAGTAAACCCTTCATAACGAATAAAACGACATATCTTAAGAAAATAAATATGCAGAAAGTCAGCAAGCCATTTTGAATAAATGAAGCTGTTAGATGTGTCTGTTCACACAGGCGTGTATCAATGTAGAGGTAAGTGAAGTCCAGGGGCCTTTTGGAGCGATGCAATACGTGGGGAGGGCGAGCATAGAGGGAGCTCCATCACTGTGGTGAAAAGGTCCCGAGTTTTCCCCTTTCAGGTGGGGCCCAGGGTTATCAGGAACGCCACTGATGAAGTCCATATCGATGGAAATGCGTTATTATCATTTAAGTGCCTGCAAAAGTAAAAGTTATTTTATTTAGTTCATAGATAAAGACTTAAAGAATATTACTACCTCTATCACAGATTTTCTTAAAATTTCCACCACATTATTCATCTATAATTTATGTTTGTGGGTTATCATCCTTCAATAGAAGACATTGAATGGTTGTTGTTCACGTTCATTGTGTATGAACTCTTAAGGCCCATAAATGTTGTTTTCCAAGCATTCCTCTTTGTATTTATATTTTTCATGGTTGATAAACACCAATAATTCGTCCTTTCATTCCAGTTCTAGTTAGGGAAAGCCTGAATTATGGTTTGGAGGTTCTTTTCTCTCAACTCCTCGTCCTCTATGAGAATATATATCTTCCAAGTAACGGAGAAGATGGACTCTGTCTGCATGTTACAGACGTAGATCCCTTCTATGACATGGGAAGAGTGGCTATATATTTCCATGACCTCTACTTCAACGGAGGATGTGCACACTCCATGGGCTCCATTCACCGTTATCCAGGCTTACGAGTCACAGTCGGTTTCATGGACTTTTCTTCAACAGTACAATTGACTTGAGGCTGTGCCTGGCACTCTCACACATCACTCTACAACAAAGCAATTCCTTTGAGAAATTGATTTCGTAAATATAATAAAAATAAACATAGGTTTTCAACATTGACGTCATAAGTCCAATAAAAAAGAAGAAAAACACAACGTAAAGTTTCTTGTTCACTCACCTCCTTTATATTCTCCTTGGGACCATCGTAGACTGTCTTACCGAGCTAGCACCAGATCAAAAAGCTTAGCGAAAGACCCGTAATGATGATCAAAGATATATATATTGTCAAATATGTATCCCACTTGTTGGACTCCACTTCAGCTCTTCATACGCTGAGAATGATATATTTAAAATTCTTAAGCTTTTTAGTTTACTTTTTGAAATAACGAACCCAAACTATGATTGTTGTTACCTGTGGTGGGCACCGCTCACTTTTTGCTGTTCCGCTTACCGCTCATCCGCTCACTTTGGGCAACTGATCCGCTCCCGCTCATTCGCTCATTTTTGAGTACTGCTGTTCCGCTCACTTCATTCCGCTCTTCCGCTCAGTATTTCGTAAAAAAACGAAAAAGTAAAGTATACTGACTCAGAGTGACCGTCAGACAATGAACACACACGAACACAAACGTATACAGAGAGAACAAGAGAGTGCCAGAGAGAGACAAAACTTGTAGCCGAGTAAGTACTAAGCTGGTACTAAGTAGGGTCCCATATAGCCATTTAATGATATCAACATATATGTTGACGTCATTTTTTCAGATGGATTTCTCATCATACTACATGTAATAATTATTTAATAATTATAACAAAGATAATTTTATCTCTTTTATATTTAGAGAAGAAAGAGAAAAGTTATATTATAATAATGTAACTTTTCTCTCTCTTCTCTGAATATAAAATGAAATCCTATAGGGACCAAGAACGCAACCCCTTTGTTATGACGGGGGTACACATTTTATATATTAAGAAAGGACTGATTGTCACTTATTCTCTCTGCGTATACACAATAACTGCACGACGTGAACTGAGTGGCTACAGCAACACTGCTGCCACGTGTCTAGACAAGAATAACAATTTCTGGCGCACCTTTTCAGTCCATGCCACGTTAGCGGCATTACATTTAGAGCAAAAGCGAGAAAAAGTAGTCTTTTTTCTATGAGTAATCCTTTTAATAACGGAAACTTTTTTATGTGAGCGGATGAGTGGAAGTTAATTTTAGAGGGTCCGCTCACCATATTCCACTCACTTCTCACAAAGATGATCCGCTCTTTGCATTCCGCTCACCAATTGCTCCTCCGCTCAGAGCGGAAGAGCGGAATAATGAGCGAAGTGCCCACCACTGGTTGCTACACCCCAATTATTTATATAAGAAAATTCATTGATCAATTAATCATAGTGAAAAGTTTTTAATTTATCATTATTGATAAAATACAGGATGGATACTCGGAACGCATAGAATCTTTAGCTTTTAATTTGAAAGTGTTGTCACATATATTACGGAAAGTTTGGATGGCATTTCTTTCTTTTCATTATAAATTATTTTTTTTAAGTGTGTGGAAGACAGGGTTCAAAGAAGCTTAGGACTTTTTATCTTCATGAGCTCTACCGGCTGATACCAGATTAAGTTCCGGTGAGGTGGGTCCAATCTAGGAGCTAAACGAACAAACAATCTTCATGAGCTTGTCCACGTGAGACAAGGCTTCTATCCCTTCATTTTCATTAATTCAATTCATTTTTTTGTGTCAGGTAAAGATTTAAAAATGAAAATAGGCTCACAGGTCTTAAGCTCATGAATAAATTAGCTATATGTTTATATATTGTGCATGAAAAAAGAAGGCAGATTTATGGCGGCTATCACTTGAAGCAGATATTTAAGCCTATCGAGGGACCCTGAATTTAAATAACTGGTTTTACTTTTATAATAAACTTAATTTACTTTACATTTCTTGAAATATTTATGATATAAAATTTAAAAAAAGGGAAACTATTCCCTAGATATAACGAGGCTGATTGCTTGCAGAGGGCGTGGATTGATGAAATGATGGAAGTCTATTGATATTCATCAGATCAATGAAGCTCCTCTACTTCAGAGGAAACATATTAGCAGAAAAAAAACATGATTTTAAGATTTATGTGTGTCGTATTAAGGATACGTTACCAAGGAGTAAGAGTTCTCTCTTGGAAGATCAGTTTTCGAAGGGCCACAATATTAGCTTATTGAGTATCCATTGCAAATAAAAACTTTGGGTTTCAAACCAAACATTACTCCCGGATTTAGGAACGCCAATTAAGGACATAATTTAATATGTGCCAGCTAGATGGACGCTCTACCTGAAAACTATAAAAAATGATTTTATAAAGACATGGCGAGTTTTTAAACTAATTTAATAAACGATGCGTCCTTTTTTATAAGATTATTCTTCACGGAAGTTAATGTGAACTAAAATGTTCATTTATGTATTTTCGCAACTCCCCTGAATAGTTTTGTGTATTTTATTTTACACTGAATAATTTTTTCGCAGGTTACCGAATAAAATGTTTTTAACAGAAAAAAGCATACTCAGCCAACTGGTTCTGCATATTATGGTAGATGTTCGTTACATGTGTAACACTCATGGAAAGTCGGATTTTTTTCTCAAATGTGCTATATTGGGGTCTCAAAATTAGGGCATATTTGGTTTTTGGGGCTGCATATATTATAAATTAAAGCATATTTGAGTTTCAACCCAAACGGCAACCGTATTGATCGATGCTACAAACATAATAGTTTTCTTTATCTTCAGTAATTATCGTAAAAGGGGAAAAATGGATTTGTTTTCTATTAAGTAATATAACTGTATTTAAATATCTTGCTTTATTAATACCTTCAATGTTCAAGTAATAAAATAATTGTAAAATTTATATGAGATTTTAAAATATAACTAAAATCATCACTGCTTAGATTATTTTTTTTAAAGCTTGAGGACGCACGTATGACTCCTCCAGAGAGGGGAAGAGACATTTTTGGTCAATCTCATTGAAAATATCCTAGTTTTTTATGCTAGTATGTTTAATCATATCGAAAACTTCAATTTTATCGAACCAAATATGCAATAAATGATAAAATATTATTCTAAAATAATATAGACCACGTTTTCACTTGAAAGGTATTTAATTGAAAGTGCGTAAGCAGTTCCCATCTATCTAGGGGTCATTGGTCAATGTTTTCACAGCCAGTAGAAATTGAACCTGGATGAGCAAGACATAAACAAAAAAATATGTATCCGTTGATGGTTGCATATGAAAAGTCTTTTCATGTACTTTATAAATTTATGTAACGAAAAAAAACATTCCATACAAAATGAATGTCATTATAATAGGAGATGACATATTTATGTGAATATTATATTATACAAATGTATTATAAATTATTTTTGAGTGTCAGCTGTTATAAGAGCAAAAGTCCACAAGGATGTGGATAAAATTAAAATATGAAAAATGGATGTGCATTTCAAGATCAATCCACAACAAACCATTGCAGATATATTAATGAATATGAGATAATAAATGACCATTGTATTAAAAGATACTTTTGTCTGAACTGTTGAGAATATTTTTTTTTTGGTGATTTATTTGTATATATATATTTAGGTGTATTCTTAATATTTGTTACATTTAGTGGAAAGAGCTCAAATGTTAAAAATAAACCAATGATATATACATTAAAACGATATAACACTCATATGCCATTACTGAATACTAAGAGACACATTGTTATACCCTCCGAAAGAAACTAATTTACTTTTTGCTCCAATGATATAACAAATTTAATAATATTTTGTTTATTATTTTATTTACAAAACCTTTCATGCCTCAGTTAACTACATGCTTTCATTAGGGCAGAACTTTTTGCTCATAAAAAAACAAAAATGCAAGTGTCCCCAAAGACGTCAAAATGCATTCCACTTGATGAAATTCACTCAGGGTCCTAAGAGAAATATAATTTTAATATATTAAGTAAATGAAACCCTCTTTTATATTTGGTTGCTTGAGTTTTTTAGTCATTATGAAAATGATGAAATAAATTTACATAAAAAAGGACTAAATTAATACCCCTAACAGCATTTCTTTATATATATATATATATCAGGAAAAGACCGAGACACTTTTTTTAGCCGGGACCCAGGCCGGGACTTAATTTTTTCAAGTAGGGCCGGGCCAAAACCGGGCTGGGACTTCAGTATATTTTCGTGCCTTCGTCAATCTGAAAGTAACAACGTTTTTTTAGAAAACATTTTCCAAAGAAAAGTGATGACGTTTTTTGAAGAAAACATTTTCTAAAACAAGTGACTTTTTTAAAATACATTGTCCAAAACAAAGTAACGACGTTTTTTATTATTTATTATTTATTGATATTTTGTGTAATTTCATATGATAACATATATTTATAAACATTCTAGTTTAAAATTACTACACAAAATAAAAGTCATATCACATAAATCACAAAAATAAAATAAACAACGGTAAAACATGTAAAAATACATAACAAAATGGAGAAATAAAATAATCAAAACAATGAATATCATAATTTTTTTTAGAAAACATTTTTCAAAAAAAAGTGACAACGTTTTTTTAGAACCGAAATTAACAAAAATGTTTAATTCCATGCCCGGTGTCTAAAACGTTCAAAAAACGGCCGAGACCCGGGCCAGGTACCCGGTCGTTTCCTGATATATATATATATATATATATATATATATATATATGATAAAAGAAGTTTACAGATAATTGATATAAAAGTCTACAAAACTGTTTTCTTTAGTTGATATTTATTTTCGTCAGTGTGTTGTGTGGCACATCTCAAATGTTTATTTTTGAAAGTATTGTGTTTCTCATTATGATTTTTTTAAGTGCAAGTTTCCTTCTCCGTCAATTCCCATTTTTTTTTTCATTTTTTGGCCTTATTTAATATGCCTCTAAACCATTATGTACCTCTAAACGCACAATAGATGAAATAATATTTTTTAATCAAGTGCAAATAACGGGAACTAATTTTTATGTACAAAAACAAAAGCCTCGATAATATATAATAATCATTAAAATCGAATGAACAACAAAAAGTAGAAAGGAATTTAAGCTATTTAAACTAATATAATATCATACTTTATAGAGCCCACAAATCTACACGCTCTCAGAAATCTAAATATGTAAGAGAACCTTTATTAACAATATTTATAAATAAATTGATTAATTTTGTTGTTTTCATTTCATTTTTAAATCTCCCATTTCATGCAATCAATAAGGTTGACCAGAATTGACCTTCCCCTCTCGTTATTCGAACCTGGTCCCCCAACATTGAGAGTATAACCTTAACCTTAACGCACTGAGCTATCGCACTGTCTGTCACACTAGAAAAGCTGGCTCTATTTGTATAAAAATAAATAATAAGTTAAGACTGGCTGGTTTAAAAACATATATAAAACTTACATAATGAAATAAAATACAAAATAATTATGAAGCATAACTATTTTTATAATATAAAATACTTAAATACATTGTACAGGAATTGTTCCACAATTTTTTTATTACAGGAAGGTGATTTTTCCCTTGAAACCTTTTCGCTTTGTCGTAACATATTTGTCTCTGAGTGGAATTATAGTATATATTCGTCAATGGTGACTTTAATGTTTTATTGGAAAGTATTTTTCGTCCATTGTATTAATAAGGAATTTTGGGAATTTAAACTTTTAGAAAAAAATTGTCAATGACAATTTGTCAATTTTATCAATTATATATGCTTTTGCATATATTTTAATAACAAAAAAATTATTTCAATCAATAAAAAACAGTTTGCCATCGCTTAACATCACAAAAACATGTTAATGCAATGTGGGTGTTTCCTCATTTTCGAAGCTTCTCAAGATAGAGTAGCATTCTATTTTTGATTGATTAGCAAAGCAAAATGAGCAATGTAAACGGTAAGTGTAAAAGTACAAAACTATATATGTGTATGAACAAGAGGGTGCTTTCGATAACGAAACTTTTTTTAATCAAAAATCTTACAAACTTATTCTGTAGCTGCTATCAAAATATGACTTACAAATCGTTTTTTAAAATAATATAAAATATGTTAGGAAAATGGGTATGTTTCATTGGAGGGGCTCTTTCAACTTAGAGGAAGGCACATATAAATACACTGCCCGAAGTTGTTTTAGTTGTTTTGATGACCAAAAGGAATGTAAATGCATATTTTTAAATAAGAAACCATTTTACAAATATTTTAGATCCGATAGCCGTTTTACAAATCATAAAAACTAAAGATATTCAAGCATAAAAATATTTGAAAATAAAGGAGTAAATATACATATTTTAACACAATTAGAAAATTTAAATGTCTTTAATGTAACGCTAAAGATTTTATCTCCAAAAATAATTCCCCCCTTCTCTTTTGTAAGGACTTGTGGAAAAGTTAAAACATTTTATATACATAGCTAAGGTTTTCCATTTTTTATTCATTTTCTTTTATTTATACATGTTATATTTAATACCAAAGTCTTGAAATATTTATTTATATCAATATATATACATATATATATATATATATTATATATATATATATATATATATGCGCTGCAATCACTAAACTTACTGAATTAATTATTAGGCATAAACAACGACTTATTTAATTTATATTACTTTCTTTTATTGCTAATATTGGATTATTTTCATGAATTGTTAACAGAGATATAAATATTCCTATATTTATTTAGTCAACAAGGATACCATTATTATATTATCCAATTTTTGACAATGAACCACGTACGACAAATTTTTTGACGAACGACTACAAAAAATTCCTATCGTTCGTCGTTCTTTTTCGGCGCCAATAAAAAGACAAAGATTTTTTTTTCATGGAAAAAATTAACTTTTCTAAAAAAACGTCATCACTTATTTTCAGAATGACGAATGATGAACGATAACTGTTGAAGAAACGACAATTTTTTGCGAATTTAATCAAATGTGGTATATATATATATATATATATATATACATTGTATATTATTATGGTTGCAACTATATTATATCAACGATTGAATAGTAATTAAAACTCAAAGGTTTTACAATAAGACAGTAATATATTAATAATTATCAACGAATACATATATATATATATATGACTTGTTGACGTTCGCCAAAAGTTATCATTCGTCGTTAATTTTAAATTGAATCGTTCGTCGTTCATCGTTCATTTGTCGTTAATCATTCTGAAAAAAGTGATGACGTTTTTTAAGAGAAAAAAATGATGACGTTTTTTTTAGAAAGGAAATCTGTCCCATGAAAATGAAAAATCTTTGTCTGCCTTTTTGGCCCCAATAACGAACAACGAACGATAAGGAATTTTCCTTATGGTTCGTCGTTCGTAAAAAACTTTGTCGTTCATTGTTCGCGAACGATGAACGACGTTCGTGAACGACAACAAATGAACGATAAATCAACAAGTCTGATATATATAAACTTAAAGGTGAAAAAAGAATCTTTATTTTTCTCATTTTCTGCACCTCTACATAACACAATGATTAACACATAATACAATATCATTTTTAGAGAAGTTTTAATTAAGGTATATCATAAATTAAAAAATAAAACCTGACAAATATTTCCTTAAAAATTTATCGTCCTGAAAATAAATAAATTTACTCTACCAAATCCTTTTACATTCTCTCTCTTTTGAAGCATGCAAACCCCATAAATATTTTGTTAAAAAAATACATATATACCTCTTCTATTTTTTAGAGCCATTAACCTTTTTTGTCTCGTTGGGATGTAATAATATATCACCCTCTAAATTTTAAGGATGCCATATATTTCTTCACATACACACACGCTTGCACATTGTAAAAAATCCAATATGGATTCTCCTCAAATCCTCATTGTTGAAAGCTATATAAATTGCTTTTGAAAGATTCATTTTATAGAGAAAATAACGCAGAAGTATGAAGATGGTGACATCATTAGTTATTTTGATGGGTTCTAAGCTTTATATAAATACAATTATACGTTCAAGCCTCCTTCGTATCAACTATGTGATTCTTTATTGCTTATATTTCTTCCTCATCAGACAGGTCATTATTATTTATAAGTATATAAATTGCATATTAACATTATAGGAAATTTCTGCATCTTTTTAGTTAAATCTTACAATTTGTATCCCTTTTTCTACTTCTTTCAGTGAAAATGGCTTGATAAATGTTCAAAATTTCAAATGTATTCCATTCATTGAGCCTCTATTGGAACGGCTTTTTAACTTTAGTTCATTCCCCTTGCATGGCTCTATTCAAACTTTTTTTTAAATCTTTGTATCGACTAAAATATCATAAATAACAAACATTTTTCGTTCGCTATCATGTCAATGATTCCCAATAAATATTTTATTCATTACGTCAGACAAAATTCTTTAAAATTAGCAAAATAATATTAAAATAGCATCTCTTAGATAAAACATAGAGATATTTGTTCGATGAATAGGAATTTTAGGAATAAAGACCCCTAAAGACGTGCTGCAATCACTAAACGTACTGAATTTGATAGTAGGCATAAACAACGACTTAATTAATTAAAATTATTTTTTTATCTCTAATATTGGATTATTTCATGAATTGCTTACAGAGATATAAATATTCCTATATTTATTTAGTCTACTGTGTATCCAGTTATTATATTATCCAATTTTTGACAATGAACCACGTACGACAATTTTTTTGACGAACGACTACAAAAAGTTCCTATCGTTTGTCGTTCTTTTTGGTGGCAATAAAAAGACGAAGATTTTTTTCCATGGAAAAAATTAACTTTTCTAAAAAAAATGTCATCACCTTTTTCCAGAATGACGAATGATGAACGATAACTTTTGAAGAACGACAATTTTTCGCGAATGTAAACAAATGTGTATATATATATATATATGTAGTTTATTATGGTTGCAACTATATTATATTAACGATAGAATGGTAATTAAAACTAAAAGGTTTACATTAAGACAGTAATATATTAATAATTATCAACGAATATATATATATATATATATATATATATATATATAGAGAGAGAGGGGGGGGAGAGAGATAGATAGATAGATGGACAGACATTTATAGCTTCTTGCGATTTTGTCTGCTACAGAGAAGTTTTATTTGAATACATGTTCTACATTCATATAAGACTGCCATCTCATAAAACTCTTATTTTTCCCTCCTACAGGTACATCAAAAAGAGAGCAAGCACCACTATGATAACACGTCCCTCATCTCTGCTTTTCTCAATCAATGCGTGTAATGGAATATTCCTACATACAACTTTTATCTCCTTATGAATGATTGATTATTACAAATCCTTCCAAATATTATTCCTATATATTGTATATTTATGCCCAAGAGAAGGCATCCTTTGAAACATCTCTTAGCGGAGTGAATATGTAATAATTTATATGGAATGATGATTTTACCTTCATGTCTACTAATATGCTATTTGGATCTACATGGGAAAAGCCATAGAACACATAATAAACAGATGTTGATTGAGGACATAGGAAAAGTAAATTGTTTGTGGTGTGTTTCTAAGCTTATATGGAAGACAGTGTTTAATGTAGATTGAATGGTTTAATTATGTTTTTACTAAGAGTCCTTATACAAGGAAATATATGTACAAAGGGATTCCCTTGTCTGGTGCAGCTCCAAGCCCTATGTTGTCAAGAGTAGGTTAAACTCTAGTGTCTCTCAATGGGATCTAGGATCGCTTGACGTCGAGTCAATGTCGAAATTCTTGAGCTTTTTGTGGTTGCGGAGGATCCCTAATAATGAAGACATTTGGGCAATTGTAATATAATGCATTTTCTATGAAATAATTGGTTACCACTTCCTCGAGAGAATTTTTATGGATCCATTGGAGCTTCTAGGGCTGTAAAGTCGTGTGGTCTCCACTGGAAGAAGATGGCTTTATCCAGGGAATTCACTATGCACATGGTCTTCCTCTTCTTGTCGCAAACGAGCCTCTAAATTATAATGGATCGTTGAACAGTTCCTCGGAGTTTTTCAATCAGGTTACCTCACATCTGTTGGGGAATTCATCCAAAGAAAAATTAACATATGCAATTATATTTTGTGTTTGCTATTACAAAAGCGTCGATCTCTTACATCAATAAGGGAGCTCCGTATTGGACCACCTATTCTTTTCTATATCGCTCTTGCTGGATTAGACAATCAGACGATTCGAAAGTCTCTGTCAAGCTGTTGACGTCCGCTTCTTATCGTAAGTAGACGACTGAGAAATCTAGGCATTGAGGCAGACAAACGCTTGCCGAATCTAAATATAATAATGAAGAACCGCTTCACCGACTCTCCTCAAAAAAGGTTTAGATACCGTCTGGCCATATACTCATTCTATATGAATAAGTCACATGTAGATCCCAGGAAACGGAGCTGCCATTGGTGCAGGAGGTCGAGGAGACTTCGTTCCACTTCTTCGACTTCTATCCTAGGGTCGCCCCAGCCATCAAAGCGGTGGAAAGAGTAATATTGGGAGCATATGGGATTATGCTAACCCCTCCGGACTGGCTTGTGTCGACCTCGCCCACCTATCGGGAAGCATATGAGATAGAGCATCTGGTATCCACATTTCAAAGGGTCCTCTATGCCTCAAAACGAACGGAACTGGACTCCCTGTGGGTCTCCAACGCCTCGTCGGGAGACATATGGAAACTATTCGTTCAATATCCAATGCGTGAAACGACAACAAGAAAATACAATAGTTAACAAACTATTTTCACTTCATATGGACCGAGAGGAACAAGCTGCCACTATTTCATGGACCAGATCTTTTGAGTTTCCTTTTTGTTTGTATTGTTATTACTCTTATTTTCTCCCCTTAGTTTTGGTGTTCTGTGACGTCATCAACCACAAAAACCGTTCACTTTTCGATTTCAAGTATTTTTATAGTGGTTTTGGTGTTTTTTGACGTCATTTACCACATAAACAGGGGAGAAAATAAGAGTAAAACAATAAAATAACAATTGACGTGTTCCTATATTGTTTTTATTATCGGTATGAGATTAACAAATTGATATTATGTACCCTTACTACTTGTAGAATGTAAGATAGTTGACATGTCCCAGAAGAATATAATAAATTAATTACTATTTTTTTTAATACTTCAACTTTACTCTTGGATACATATACAAGGTGACTACATATGATTGTGAAACCTAATTCAAAGTTATGATTCGACTAAAAATATCTGTGACGTCACTGAGAAAAGGTACAAATAGATCAGAAATAAAATCCTCGTTGAAGTCCACACATGCTATAAAATATGTTGATAAAAACTGGAATAATCATTTTTCATACCTGATTTGAAGCAAACTAAAAAACGAATCTAGACGTTTCAAGGTATATAGTATTATATATGGCTATCAGCAATAACAGAAGTATTTGGATTCATGAGGAATCCATATTTTTTAGTTGCACTGATATTTACATCTGTCAAGAGATTTAACATGTTAATTCGCGTTTAGTCCCCTTATTATGCCAATCTTCTATCCATTTCTAGGATTTTTATACACTTAAATAGTGACAGCACTTATATATCAATACCAGTCAAAAATCAAACCAAACGAAGCAATCTCTAAAGAAATTAAATGAATCCCAGCTACTCGGAGTAATTCTTAACAGATTAAATACATACAAAACATTTAAAATAAAGTAGAGTATGTAATTGAAAGCCCTGGAAACAACATTGAAATATATAGTATATATAGTGACGTCCCTATACTTTTAAGTCTTTATTAACAACCAAATGAATGGTAGGTAGTGATAGTGAGACAATACAGCTAAACACATCAGTGGTATTCAGCGAATATGTATTTTAAAATGGGAACGAAATCAATTTACAATTCTTACCAGATGATCTCTATTTACGTTTTCATAAAATAAATGTGTATCATATTATTATAATTTGTGACGTATCAAATATCTATTGTCACAATATAATTTGTGACAAAAGCGTAAAAAAACACCTAAAAATGTTTTCTCTCTCGATTGCCGGCGTGACGTCATTAAAATTACCGGTAAGCGAAATGATAGCTTTCTGGGCACTATAAACGGTACTTGTTTTTTAATACTACATGCAAAGAGTTTGCTATTCGCATAGCTTTATCATTAAGAATTCCTTAATGATAAAAAAATGGTTCACTGCCTTTCCGACACATAAAAAATATTATTCCTATAACTTTTTCCATTTCATTTTTCCCCTTTATCTGCAAATAGAAAATAAAAGCTAGAAAAAAACTTTGAGTTATCTCTTCTAAGGCTATAGACCAAAATACATATTAACCTATTTTTAAGCAATGGGTTTTCATGGGAATGAAGAAGAAGAAAAAAGTTGAGAGGATAGCCCCCAAGTGTTTGATTCATAAATAAGTGTAAGAAGACGTTGAACAAAGATCTAAGCAACTAATTAAGAGTTTCCTTGAGGATGTTGAATTGGTGTACTATATACATAATAAATACTAATAATGGTGGAAAGGGGCTCTATTTGCTCAATTGGATCATGTACGTAAGTGTATGCTAATGAAGAAACGAATAAAATTATAAGGAGCTCATTAGCCCATAAGGGAAAACTCTCATTAAGAGGTTGTATCTCATGTATATATGCGCTATGGTATATATATATTTATATTTATATACCGGTGTATGCAAAAGTCTTGTACAAAAGCAGATTATAATTAAGTATCCAACGTTTGTCAGGATGACCTATATAGGAAAATTTATCATACATAAGTTTATTATACAATATTTTTGCGTATTATTTCTGAATATGAAAACCTTCTTGGTATAAAATCACTAGTCTCAAAGCATTGACGTCGGTCACACTGCTGTTGCGTTGGCTCAGACCCAGGATGTTATTTGCCATCAATGCTATAGTCCAGTGATCATATGTGGAGGCCAGAAGCGCTTTGGTTCATTTTTCAGCCATCCACTCCTTCAAGCTTCCTGGCCGGGTGGCTGGAGCACATAAGAGGATTTCTTGGTCTGCTTGAAGACCTTATTGACCTATCGTCAACTATCGATTTTAAGTAGTCATTGGCTATGAATCAGTACCCAGAGGGGAATCAAATTGGATACATCTTTTTCCCCTGTCGATGCCACAACATTCATTTCATCACTGAAGCCAGATGCTTATCTTTTTAATGTACAGGAGCTCTTTGGGAGTATCCTTGAGGTTATGATTCGATCATTCTGTTGTTAATGACAGGACCAAGTGTGAAGGCGTTTTCGTCGGAGTAAAAAATTGTTCGACCACCATTCCTTTTCAGATCATTTAAAATGAAGCGAAAGCGCTTCACTCGGTCATCTCGGTGCTTCTGAGTCAATAGAGGCCTTTACACATACTCTGCGCCCTTCCCCCAGCAGTCTTGCCCGATCTTGACACAATGGAGGAGTTCACGTTCTTCATCTTGGCCAAGTCAGTCGTTTACATGGTGGGATTGTCCCCCTGACATCTCTTAGGGTGATCTTCTGTGGTATCCCACTTCTTGTATCATTCTTGAGGCTTTTCCCCTCGTCAAGACGTTTTGACTCCTATACCAGCTGACGGATGACCCCGAGCGTATTAACAATGTGGTCATTTGTGCGCGTATCAAAGTTGCAACCTTAAGCCATTTTGTCTCCATGACGCAAACAAGTCGATTTGGAAGTACTTGATTCAAGCTGCAGCTGATAACTTATACTTTCAGTTGATATGCGAAACATAGCTTTATTTAATCACTAAACTTCCATAAACTATGGCCTATGGGGTGTTACAAGACTTTTGCATACCCCGGTATATATATATATATATATATA
>CP045906.1:8971717-8988395 GCA_013387185.1 Caligus rogercresseyi | reverse complement strand
AGGAACAATGGAGGTTTCTTTCCCGACTAAATATCAGCTAACTAAATGGAATAGTAAAGATCGGAAATTTCGTGAATTAACTTTTTATTACTTTACATCACTGATGAGATAAATAATTTCCTAAATAATGTTTTGATATTACTGGTCCTTCAAGCATTTTTACATCATCAAGATCAGACCCTTTATAAATGTGTATATGGTTAAAATATGGGCAATAAGATGTCATCCATCGTTCCCTGTATTTTTTTTTCATGTTTATTTTATGTCAAAGGGGACAAGCGATGTAGTCGCAATGAAAAGAATCTTGATCCAAAAGCAATCAGAGGTAAAAATCAATTTCTTTCAAGAAGGAAACCGCTTTTTTTATTCTTAATACCTCCTTTTTTGTGTCCTTGAACATGAGATAGAAGGATATTCTACTACTTATATATATCAAAGTATGTAAGAGTGTTAGTATTGATCTTTGCTCCTGAAAATATCCTTTGTTGGTTTATATTTGCATACATAATATATGTATGGGATATTTTTAAAATACATATACCTGCAGAATCTTGATAATGCTTCTTGAATTTAAATCACGGTCTTATAGGTATACATATGTTCCTATATTCAAGCTATTTTTTTCTTTTATTCTTATACCACGTTACACAAAGTGCCGCTACAAAAACGCCCCATTCACAATGTTTTATTTTTTCAATTAAAAATGTATTTGCTCAACAAAACAAATAAATTAAAAGTCCATTAAATATTTATGGTTTCTGCGATAACTTTTTTATAACTTGGAATAAACCATCAAAAATTGATTTGTGATTAGAGGTAAGTTAGAAAACATATGAACCTGTTAGATGTTATGACGACTGATTTATTTATCATCAAATATACATACAAAGTAGAGGGGATCTGTATTATCCGGTTGACTCTTAGATCCTTAGGAATCTGTACCTTAAGTCTCAAAGAGTCATGACCATAGAGATATAAGGATATAGAGAGCTTATTCCCTTCAATAGCAGATAAAACATCGTTCAGCTGTATTCGTGTGCCCAACTAAAAAGTAATTTGTACAACGTCATCATACAGATGTGTTTATATTGAGCACAAAAACGTATTCCTCTGAAGAATCCAATAAGCCCTCTATGTCTTTATATATCTATTCACTAGCAGAGAATCGTCAATCAGCTGTCGCCTATGCCAAATATAAAAAAGTACTACGTCATCGTAATTTGATCATAGAAATAGAAATATTTGTTTATATTGGGCAATATGACGTATTTCTCTGAAGAATTCAATAAGCTTTCATGTCTATATATATCTCTATGGTCTGACCACATAGGATTATTAAACCGGATAACATTTGAAAACTCAACTTTTAATATGCAATAAATGATAAACAATCTATTCATAATCTCTGTCCGTCCGTCCGTCTGTATGTCTGCACGCTATCTCCTCCCACATTTATGGTCAATTTGAACTTTGAAGGTACTTATGGAATCCTTGGGTCAAGGCAGACCTAATAAAACTATTTGCAAAGTGATGGGACAGAAATGAACCAGAAAAATCACCTTTTCTGATTTACTACCTACTTTCAAGGTAAAGATAGGAAAAAAAAAAAGAAAAGCATCTCATGAGACTTAAAACATATTCTTGGTACAAAGTCAAACTTTTTATGAGGAATGTTTGTACACAACAGAAGTTATTGTAACTTTTTGACATCTAAACAACCTATTTTATCTCCACAAATCCATGATACAAATTTTAAGAACTTATGTAATATGAACATATGGGCACCGAAGGCGGCAAAATATGGGTAGGGTAAATTTATAAAAGTACGGCAAACGATAAAATGTATAATCTTAGTATATTTCCTTTTAATTGTAGCGATAGAATTACTGTCTCGCATAAACATATATGATAATTTTTATCATTATCTTAATAGAAAAGTTACAAAGAAAACTAACTAAACTACAAAAGATAAGCATATGTCAAACCAATTTCTGTTTTTCCTTCTTTAAACACTCATATGGATAAGGAAATGTATTTTTTTTCTGCTTAACCTTACATAACAGACAGAAAAAATATTTTCTAGAGTTCATAGGCGATGGGAGACTTATATATTTCTATTATATTTTAAATAAAAAGGACAGGTGGCAAAAGAGAAACACGAGGTTAATAAATTAAAAAAATATCTTGAGGACTTACAAACGATTATGTACTTTTAAAAATATAATACAGGCCGTTGCTACTAGATAGATATACTACCGGCTGATACCGGTTTAAGTTCCGGACAGGTGGGTCCAATCCGGGAGCTAAAGCAAACAAATCAAACTCAACTAACCACGATCCTATCCAGTATAGAGACATAGATAAGTTACAGTGAGCTATAAAAACGCGATAATGATTGACTACCATCTTCTGGTGATGAAGGCACGTTGTAGGAATCCAAGTCGAGGGCATCGAGTTCAACGAGTTCGGCTTTACTCCAGGTATATTCAATGCAAGTTCACACAATTAGACTATTTTAGAGTTTGACTAAACAGATAACAACTATTTGTATTGAGGTAGGAAAATATTTCTCTGGGGCACCAATTTGAATATTAAAAAAAGATAAAGCAACACATTGCGTACGTTTTAATTGATGTTGATTAGTCAGATATATGCTATAATCAGTCGTGCTCTTATCATAACTACCTAAAAGCATGTTACTTACCCTTGGTAAACCACATAAATGCATTGCTACTGTTAGTACGCCGATTCCAAAGCCATTACACCGAACTCATAATGGCCTCAGTGAGGCTGGCTTGTCTTCCCTAAAGGAACTGCAGTCGAAACAAAGAAGGTCGTTCTTGGATGGATACCACTCCAGTAGCGTATCCACTCGGAAGAGAGACGTCTACCTTTGCATGTCATGCAATATCAGTGTGGAACATGAATAAGGCTTTGAGGTCGGCCACGACCCTTCACGCTGCCAGGACCGCAGCTGGGCCATTGGACGCAGCGTGCCCACATAATCCATGCTATATTTTATTTTATTTGTTCTTAGTTTTTTTTCTTTTAAACATATTTTTTACGGTTTTTATTTATATATTTATTTTAGACTAGTTACAAATGTAACTAATATGCCCTATGGCAAAATGTACTTGATTACACACACACACAATGCAGGGACAAGTGGCGGAGTAGCGTCAGAGCTCAGACGATCTATCACACTGAGCTTTTTGAGTGAACAAAGCCTGACAAAGGTCTTCCATATAGAACTCAGGAGGCTTAAAACATTGTAGATAACCAAACTAAATCAGAGGTATTTGCATTTTTATCGTCTAAGAGATAGAGTTACATCCGTGAAAATAGCGAGGATAATAAACTAAATGAATGGTTCATCTTTAATTTTAAGTGTATTTAGCATTTATTGTCGCCTACCTTTCATTACTATTAATTAAATAAGAAAAGTCCGCCCCCTAAAAAAAAAAAAACATTTATTTATGGTTATTTCCTTTCCCCAGACGCAACTAGGCGTACACACTTGATATCTAAACCTTGTCCCATTAATACACAAATATGTATAAGAGACTCTTCACTACAACCAAGCTTTTCCACAGCTTGAAAATTTTCATTTTTACATAATGGATCAAGGACATAAATAAGTATATTATTCTAAGACGTCAAACCCTCTCAGTCCACTGCTAAGATAACTGTTAATCATTTCCTTTTTCTTCTCCTCAGTCAAAATAACTGTCAAGGATATTGTCAATCGAAATTATGGTAAATGATGGGAAGGCTTTTACAATGTAAATATCCCAATATAAGCGTTGCTTTATTTATATATTCGCAGTGAAATATCAAGAAATATGTTTGGCATTTTAGCGTCCTTTTAAGTGAATTATCTACAAATATATATGTATATATATATATATATATATATATATATATATATATATATATATATATATATATATATACGAGTATATATATATAGGAAACGACCGGGACACTTTTTTACCAGGGACCCAGGCCGGGCCGGGACTTAATTCATTCAAGCCGGGACGGAACTTATAATTTATATATATTATATAATATATATATAAGACCAACAAGAGATGTGAAGTGAAGAATCATAAACTTCAAAATAATAGAACAACATAATGGAAAATTGAGTGAGTTCCTTGCGTGGTTTTTTTATTCTTTCCATATAGGCATCATATCTTATCTTGCTTGTCTTCTGCTTTCTCTTTCTATGCAGATAGCAGTGGCTATCAAGGGGCAATTGCAAATATTTCTATCCGAAGAGTAAAATAAAATGGATTTCAAACAAAAATGTATTTGCTCACTTCTCTTTAAGTATAGCGATTTTCAAAATGCCAAGCATATGAAAGCTCAAAATCTCAGCTTTAGTATTTTATATACTCACCATGTAAAATAAATAAAGTATACAGTTATATTTCTATTACGAAACACATACGGTGCATACAAAATGACGCATATAATGAAATCTAATTGCGTCAGAGACAAAATTAAAAAAATTGGAATTCATTGGAACTATAGAAAAAGGTATTTACATTCTATTTTTCCAAAAATGGTTTTTTAATGCTCAAAACAGGTTCTGAATCTGATGAAGTAGAACTAAGATTGTTATGAATTCTGAAATGATAGAACACAACTAATACCATTTTGAATTACTCATCAAAAGTTATACTAAACTTATAAACACTAATTTTCTCTCAAGAGACCATGTCATCTTCTACAGGCGACTGAAGTTAATTGACACAAAAAGTTTGTTAGATTTCAAACGTTTGAAAAATAAGAACAACCCTAATATATATATATATATATATATATATATATATACCCTGCTGACGACTCTCAAGCGGCATTGTAAGCTCTATGATTAATAGGGACAAAAGTGCCCTAGTTCGAGTATACCAAATCATATTTCAATCAATTATATACATATTTCAATCAATTGCCACATGATTCCATCACTCTTTGTGGGTGACGGGTCACAGCGATATCACTGGCAATGAAGTAGCTCATATGTTCGCAAAGAGAGGTGCCCCTTTATCATATTTTAAAAAGGGTTGTTGCCAACTTTTATGAGACAAATGGCAGACTATTTGGTCTTATCTTACACATTGTCACCAAAGTCGTGCAATGATGCCAAAGCTCAAAATCAACTGATGGCGAAATCTTTTAAATTATCCTAAAAGAAAGTTAAATAGATTAGTTCAATTGATGACTGGAAAGCACTACAAAGTCATGAACTAATCTATCAATTTACTTTGCCGTGATTGTGACGAAGCCGACGAGGATCCTCTACATTTAGCTCGTGACTGTCCAAAGTTTGAGCTTGAGAGGGTTGTTTTCGTGGATTCGGACGAAGAATTTGGAGGACAAATATGTCAAAAGTCCATAAGTTTAAGGCGAATTCAGTTATCGGAAAATGGCTCAACTCTGCACCATCCTTGGATGACGATCAGGACATAACTTTAGATGCCCTTATAAGAAATCGTTGCGAGGGTCCCATAAGTGAATTTACATATTTTTTACCATGTGCCCATTCTGAAAATGTTATTTTGAGGATGTGTAGCAATAAAAGCCAATTAAAACCCTGCTGATGATACCGGACGTTGCCCGGGATTTTGTAACTTGAAAATAGTCTTTGGAATAGAAAAAATATATACGAATAACTCTAGTGATGTCATCGTATACTATATTTCACATTTAAAGTAGTTGCTTAAAAAGTCGTAATTGCCATTTCTTCCTTTTCTATTCCTTAAAGCTGGGTATTTAGACATCATAAGAAGAAGTTATTTTTAATTCATTTCATAGAAAACATAGAATGCCGAAGATATGTATGGTAGCGCTGAATATCAGAGTATTTTTTTGGTCTCCGTTGATGGGGGGGGGGGCAGCAAAACAAAAAACTTAATAGAGAGTGATACTTCATATCTATGTAAAATACACATGGTGATGACGAATTTCTAGGAGTTTACAACCCCACTAAAACATTCCTTGATCTCTCAAAACTATTCAATGAAAATTCGTCAGGGTAACGAACGAACGGAATTTTTTTTTATTTGTATATATAACTTATAATCTACCGATACTGATTAGACACAACTTTCTTACCGATACCGCGGAAGATTTTATCTAACGAATCTCAGCTTTTCAATAAATAAGTACTTGGTAGAAATAATACTTCATAGTAGGACGACGATCTTGGAGAATCATCTATTGATCAGCTTCTTCAATTAAACCATATGAGTGAAGTAAACATAGTAATAGTTTTCCTTGCATCCATATATATTTCAAAAAGAGGGCAAAAAATATATATAAATTTAAAATATGTTAAAAAGCAAAACCAAATAAATACACATACAAATGGAGGGGAAGGTAAAATCAACCAGGGGAAAACAAATCAAATCCTCTGTATTTCAAACAGCTTGATGTCCGTATCATACCAAATGGGAGGATCCGTGTTCCTCAGATAAATCACACCCCACATGTAGGTTCGAAACCAAAGCGTCGTTCCAGGATTAGGCTGATATTTTCTTATGAGAATAGGATGCGGAACGGGGAGAAGGCCCACAAGGGTTCCGTGCTGAAGGAACCTCAGGATCTCAGACTCATCCGTGATCCCCTTGTCAATACATATCTTTTCCACTTGGGGTACAAGGACCTGTAAGAGACGCATGATGGTTTGGAGGGGAAGTTTGGACTTCCAGGAGTCAACCCATTCCTGTGTTGGTATCCAAGACTCCAGGCTCTTGGAAGGGGAAGTCTTGGAGGCACCTCTTCCCTCAAGGGACGAAGGACCCTGATGCACGGGGGCGGCAGCCTCGGTTTTTTCCTCAAAAAGACTCGGAGAGGCTGAGAGAAGCCCAGATCCCTGAGTCAGTTTGTCCAATTGCTTCTGGCTGGGATGTGCGGATTCCTTTTCTGTGAATTTGTCGATGGCAGGGAGTTCGATGAGGAGGCTTTGAGGGTTCCAGGCTCGGCTGTGGAAAGGGGCTCTTCACCGGCGTCCCCAGAGAGTTGTTTCTTCTTCTTGCTCGCTGAATCGCTGGATGAGCGGCGGGTGAGGGTTTTGTTAATGCTTCCGCAGTCTGTTGGAAGGTTTGCCAGAGCGTTGAAGACTTGTCGCTTACGGATAATACTAGAAAAAGATTTAAAAAGGGATGTTTATAAGACTATTTCGTTTTAAATATACATGGTGTACGGCAATAAGTTGATTAAAAATAATAACTTTTAAAGTTGAAGACTTAAAGTGTATATAATCAGAAAAAACTGCTTCGATCAGTTCTTGAATCATATGGAGTCGTTATTTTATTCATCCTTATCTTAAAGTCATTCTCTGTAAAGAAGAAAAAGCCTTTAAGTTCATTCAATTTGTGTAAGTAGTCTCAACTTTTTTCAATTTCCTCAGTTTGATTTGATTGATCAATTTTCGTCCATTTAAATCAAGTATAATCTCCTCCCAACCAATCCATTAAGTCTTATCTGTAAGAACCACCCTACAAAATCATAGATATATAATCAACAATAGACATAAAGACTTTATTCTCAAATTGAAAAGTATATATATCCATAGCTTGTTTTTCAGTTTTACAGAAAAAAAAATTGGATTTCAAATCAGACATTCAAATAAAGGAAGTTTTGTGTTAAATTTTTAATTCAATTATGCACAATCGAAAAAATTGAAATTAATACGACAATACGCTTAATATTGTAGTGTATCAAAATTTTTTATGTCAACCGGTGATTCATTTATGAGAATGAACAACTAAATTAGGGAAAATAAAAATTTATATATTAAATTGCAATACTTTCATTTGTACCACTTATGAAATCGTATTTTCGGAACTATAAGGCGTTACAGTAGACGTTGGGGTTACACGTTATGCATCCACTAGATGGTGCTGACCTAAAGAAAAGCCATAAAACAGTCAGATAAGTCACTCAAACTTCAAAACTGCATAATATTTAAACAACTGTTTTATTATTTTCTCCGAGGCTTTTGAAATGTTTATATTTTCGTGACAAATTTATCGTTTACCTACAGCAGATATAACATTTAACCTTTCCTCAATTCACATACTGTTACATTAAATTAACTACATCCTCGAACTCTTCTTTTTGTAGTCCGAACAACTGGAAATGTTCGTTGATTAATAAAATGCATTTTACCGAAACAAGTCTCCATCGACAGCAGTGTTTTTTATATTATTTCTACACCAGGTCCGTAATTCGAGTAAAGATTGAAAAAAGATGAAACTTAGATAAATATTCAGTTCTGCCATGGTTAGAATATTTATTTTTAAATATATTTATTACAAATAAATTTAATTATGATAACATTAATTCTGACATAACGGCTTTTGAATACGATTACATGATGGGATATTAGTCTGAAGTTATATATATATATACTTAAAAAAATTACATTTAAGAAAATCATAAACTTTTTAAAAGTTCTATTTAACTCTGATTTTATACTATCATCTAAAAAATACAATTTAGAATAATTAAATTTTGTATAGTATATACGATATATTAAACATAATTTATGAAGCTTTATAATACCCTTTTATATGTTCAAGTAATGCGATTTTTGCAAAAAAAAAAGTAAATTAATTATATAAATTATATATAGCTCACCGACTAAAATCACAATGTCCTTTCTTTAGATCTTAATGTAATACATTGTTTAAAAGTAAGTGCCTTTCTTATGGTTATTGCGCTCCTTTTATTAAGGACTTGGAGGTCAACCGCAAGTAGTCTTAAGGCTTAATGGGGTTGCTATAAAAAAGACTAATAAAATCACAATGTCCTTTCTTTAGATCTTAATGTAATACTATTGTTTAAAAAGTAAGTGCCTTTTCTTATGGTTAATTGCGCTCCTTTTATTAAGGACTTGGGAGGTCAACCGCAAGTAGTCTTAAGGCCTTAATGGGGTTGCTATATATAAAAAACCCAAAGGAGCATTCTTTTTTTTTGCAAACATATTTCATATCTTAGCAATAGAATCCCTATTTTTTTCCCTTGTTAACAGCACTTGGCAAGAGGCATTCCTTATCATTAAACCGACTATTTCCCACTCTGCTATTAGGGCAAATCAATGCTCGTATGGGAACGTCCTCAAATACTAATTATTTTCACAATATTTTAAAAGGAATTTGTATAATTTGTGTAGTTCTTCAAAACATTGAAGCAAGTAGCAAAGAGAAGAAATGGAGCTTCATGCATGGTAAATGAAATCATAAACATTGTGATTTTTTTTTCGTTAGTTAATTTTCAAGAAACAATGATATAATACCAAAAGTTTATTGATGCGTATTTTTTTACGTAATTGCAGTCTTATAATTAAAGTATAAATACTTATGTTTTGTGTTTTTGAGTATTGAAAATTTTTATAAATGATATTTGAGTCTTCAAGTTCACCACCCATGATTCTAAATTGAATAAAGCAACTGCTCAGGGATATACTTAAGATTTATTTTTTCATCAATCTAAGGATACATATCTCTCTGACTATGGGAGGTATTAAAAAAGGTTAGTGAGTATCAAACGGACAACATGTGTATTGGAGAGTTTGCGAGAACGTTCCTTTTATTACTCCGCCGAAGGAGGTATTGTTTTCACTGGCGTTGGTTTGTTGTTTGTTGTTGTTAGTTTGTTGGTTGTTTGTCAGCAGGATAACTCAAAAAGTACCGAACGGATTCGGATGAAACTTTGTGGAGTTGTTAGAAGTGCCAAAAGGAACAAGTGATTATTTTGCATCTCTGAGTGCTTCTTTAGATGCCAAATGAGCTAAATACTAATAAATATTTCAAGTTAGCCTACTCTGCCAATAGATGTCGCTGTGCTGTGAAATCGGGTGCCGGGAGCGTCTTCCTCTGGAATTCCGTCGAGGGGAACCCTCCCCCGTCCCTCTACGCCGCCCCGGTCGGTCGTGAAAAATCCGCCTCGGAAGGCTCAGAGGACCCCCTGACGGCGGAGGTTTGCACTCTCTGAGTGTATAATGCCTCTATTATTTATGTTTTTGTTATCGTGATTCTTGAGTAGACTTCGGTGTTTAAAAACTAAATATATAATTAATGGTCAAATGATGGCACGGAATGACAATGTTCACAAACTAGTATACGTTAAAAATATCACGTTATATAGATTCAAGCAATCACATAGAGTTTGTAATAATTAGGGATAACAAAATATTTTTTTCGCAAATTAACCTATACACTGATTTTTCATCATTGAGTACAATGTTGTCTTCTTTTCTAAGCCGATGTCGAGACATGATCTTTTGTGTCAAATATGAGAACCTAGTAAATATTTATTATTTAAATTCTTTCTCAAGTATAATAATAATATCGGGTTTTTAGTAGGTAATTACAGGATTCGCCCATGAGATTTTTATTGAATATGATCTGTTGCTCTATTCAATTAATAGGTGCATAAGATTCAGCCATTCAAGGATTTAACAATGAATTCATGGATGTATAAGAAGAGACTATTAATAGTTTTAAAGGTTAACGATTTTCTCTCCTCAGAACGAGAGTAAAGTAATGTTATTGCATAATGCCAAAATTGATAGTATTTGAGCCTTGTTTTTTCGATAACCATCCTTTCAAGAAAATTATTTTTCATCATTATAAATATAATTAGATATTATATATATATATATAATCATATATATATATATATATATATATATATATAATATATATATATGAACGTTGTACCGATCACGTTTTTTTTGCTCCCGATCTGATTCCAATCATTTGAATTCGAGTATCGGCCTATCCTATATTTCTCAACCCGATCACTTTTTTGCTCACGATAATTTTGATCATTTCTTATCATTTTTCCCGATTCGTACAAACCCGCAAGGGACTGTATGATTTTTTTAAACGAACGACAACCAAGAATTCCTATCGTTCGTCGTTCATTTAAAAAAAAATCACAGTAACTTGCAGGTTTGTACTTATTCAAAATATCTTCATGAATGTCTAGCCCCTGGCGCCAAAAAAAAAGTTTTTTCATAGACAGTAGTGTTGTACTTTTTAAAATCCTTTTTGATGAGGAAAAAATTCCTTTCTTATAACACGTCGTCACTTTCTGAATGACGAACGACAATTTAATGATCGATAATTTTTCCTGATATGTATTAAAAACAGAAAACACATTATTATTTATATTAAAAAGATATCGGACAAAGACGATATTTTTTTGCCGATTACGATTTTTGAAAATGACGTGATCGGCCCCGATCGATCGGGACATCTCTAATATATGTATGTATGTATATATATATATATATAATTTGTTGTTGGAATGATAGTAAGTCTTGTTTCTTACCTATAGACTAAGTTGGAGTTTCCATCAAAACTGATACTGTATAATATTGTTGAATATTTCCAGGAGGAAGAATACCAAGTGATGATTGCTTGGAGAGGAGAAGAGGAACCAGGGGGTTGAAAAGGCCTCCAGGAGATGCATGAGCTTGCAGGCGGCCACCATGGAGAGGGACTTAATGTAGGGAAGACGTTGCAGAGGATCGTGAGGAGACAGTCAAAGAGGGTTGAAGGCGCTGATGGCCTGTGGTGATGATTTTGTGGAATACGATGATGAGGAGATCAGCATGAGTCCCCACAAAGAGGTAAAAAAGAGTTTTAGAAGATTTTTCTTTCATTTTTTTGTTTCGTAAAAATGCCAGTTGCTTAGTATTTTTTTTGTTAAGATGTTTATTAATTAGCTAAAATCCTTAAAGTGTAAAAAGAATATACAAGAAAGTAAGAGATAAAATACACAATCTTAAGACAGTTTGTTAAAAACATAACAAAATGAACATTATAATTCAAAATTACTGTCTAAAGATAAAACCATAATATAAATGACTTATTAAAATCATTTCTTATAAAAAAGCGTTTATATCATCTTATGTCAATTTGATGAGTTTGAGGTATTCGAGAGAATTTGAAGGAATAAACTTTATCAAATTTTATGTTAGGATTTAAAATTATTATGAATATAAAAAATGATCACCATCCTATATTTAAATGGTTCCACACACGACTAAATGAATGAAGGAAAGAAAATAAATAGCAAAAAAACGGGATGAGGCCCTATTAAGGTGTCCAGTAATTTCATAGCAAGTAAATTTGTCGCGGATTAAGCCTTTTTTGTGTCGCGGGTATTTACCTCAGCTCTTTAAAGTAGTCAATTTCCTCGTTCTCCTTTTTTTCGCGGGTAAATTTGTCACCAAGCTTTTTGTAGTGAAGTATTTTTGTCGTTATTCTTTTTCTCGTAGGTATTTTTGTCGCCAAGCTTTTTGTAGTGAAGGATTTTCCGCACTGTTTATTTCTACATTGTGGACCTATTCATGCGGACTCTGTCTGGGGTCCCATGGGGTTTGAATCGACGTTGACATTTTTAGGGAGAAAAGACACACGGCGTAAGAGTTGGCACACCTTAGCTTCGGGTGTTGATTTTTAGTTTGTTTCAATCCCAATGGACCCCCCCATTTTGATCGATAGAACTCGCGAGATTAGGATCTAAGGTGTGCAAAACTCTTAAGCCGCGTGTCTTTTCTCCCTAAAAATGTCAGCGGTAGATTCAAACCCATAAACAGCGCGGAAAATGCTTCACTACAAAAAAGCTTGGTGACAAAATACCTACGAGAAAAAGAAGAACGACAAAAATACTTCACTACAAAAAAGCTTGGTGACAAATTTACCCGCAAAAAAAAGGAGAACGAGGAAATTGACTGACTTTAAAAGAGCACGTGAGGTAAATCCCGCGACAAAAAAACGGCTATAAAAAGGTCCGCGACAAATTACTCGCGATGAAATTACAGTAAACCCCTTATTAAGTATCCCTTTGACGAAATATATTTTCTTAATGACGATGAAATAACAGAGGGAAGACAGAAATACATGTAATCCCCTGAGCAGTCAAACTCTAAATACCAAGTCTCAAGGAATAGAAGAAGAGAAAAATTATTAAAAATATGCACAATGACGTCATTTAAATGTATTTTTATAAAAATAATTTATAACGACGTCACTGGACCTTTATTGCAGGATTTCCTTTTTTTCTATTACCCAAAATACTTAATTGTTTTATCACCAAATGTGGCAGCCTTTTTATGTCGCCCACATCTTCAAAAAAATATCTTCAAGTTCAGTTAATTATTTATCTTTGTGTATCCATGAACCCTATAGATCGTTGAGAACCAGACCCACAACCTTAAGTACTAATTAATGTATGATATAAATTAAAATCCGTTTTACTTGCCAGATGAACTCGTCATTATAAATAAACATTGTGCTTTTATACGTCATAGTTTTCTTACTCTTGTTTTCAACCACGATCTTCATTCGGATTTTTTATATGTATATTTTTGAGTATTGTGAAAATCTAGATTTATCGTTGTAAATAAACAACGTGTTAGGATATATATATGTATGTATATATATATATATATATTATATATATATATTATATATATATATATATATATATATATAATATATATATATATATATAGATATATATAATTAGTTAATGGCAAAAACAACAATAAATAAAAAATACTCGCATATTGGGTGCCTACGGCGCTCATATGTTCGCCCTTCGGGTATGGGTAGGTTTTAAGTCACATGAGATGCTTTTTTAGTTTTTTATTTCTCTAACTCCTCCTCCCCCTTTCTTTTCCTCTCTTTACCTCGAAAAGTAGGTAGTTCAAATCAGACATGGTCTGAAATTTTCATTTCTGGTCCCATCACTTTGCAAATAGTTTATTAGGTCCGTCTTGACCCAAGGATTCCATAGATACCTTCAAAGTTCAAATTTGGCCAAAAATGTGGGAGGAGATAGCGTGCGGACATACAGACGGACAGAGATTGGTGAATTAATATATAGATTCATATAAACAACCCTTGAATATTGAGCTTTGTTTGAATGATATATACTTTTATATAAATGCAGGGAATATATATGACTAATTTTAATGTTATAAAATTTGGCGCTTAGACAAGTGAAGATAAAAAATTCCATCATTACGAAACCTTAAAATATTTAAATATAATTGCTTTTGATTGATCCAATAGGATTTTCTCCATGCAAATGCATGTATATTATATCCACCATCTTTCAGAATAACACATTTCTTGTACTAAAAGTCTTGATGACGTACCGTATAACCTTCAATATCCTTTTAAGAAATGGACAATAAAATTTCTTCTTTCCTAATAATTATTACAAAATATAGGATTTATTGATTTTTTCCTCTTCAAGTAATATATCATTTTCCCAATTCCTCCCATCTTATACGAAGAAAATGAATGTTCTAATGTTACTATTATTATTTTGGCGTCCAGAGAATGTGTCAATATGAAGTATTCTAAGATCAATATCATATTCTCCTCCTTTGAAAAAGCCATATGACTGATTTATTTTCCTCCTTCAAATACTGATTCTTTAGGAACATAGGAACCATGTCATTTGTGTTTGATAAATTCCTTCGTTTAATTTTTTTGTATGTGCTATTATGAAGGGGGAATCATATATATTTTTTAAATAACGTGCTTTAGAATAGGAGACACTTTCCAGCTGCTTAAACCTAGATATTGTCGAAAGCCCAAGAAAGGGAGGAATGTATGGTTGAACTTAAAATTTTAGTAGGATACAATGGCCCTTCTATCAAAATGTATATAACATGGAACTACAACTAATCAAAAAATCCATGATATATTTCCTTCTTTGAAGAGAGAAAAAAAACAATAATAATTTCAAATAAATTATTATGCTGCATATCTGGCGGGTTAATCGATGGGAATATTCTATATATATATATATAATATATATATATATATTATATATTATATTAATATATATATATATATATATATATTATATATATATATATATAGATATATAGAGGTCTCTTACCTGTAAATATGGGAATGTCCATTGGAATGGTTGCCGTGTAGGGTTTATTCAATCGGACGCCAAGTTTCGCTCACCACTCAAAAGAAGCAAAATAAAGACCCCTGTAACGAAATAATTATGAAATGATGATGAAAGAGTTTTATATTATTTATATTTAGTAAATAGTAAAAAAAGAGTATTATTTAAATATCATTCATTCGATGATATATCAAAGAAATTGGGTTTCGATAGCACCATCTGCCGGCAATTCTATTTAAAATACAAAACATATCAAATAGTATTTTTTAAAAATCATAAAGTATAAAACATATCCAATGGTATTCAAAATAAAATCATCAAGTAATAACAAATAAATGAATAAAATATTACTCAATAGAAATACAAAAAATACTTTTCTGAAAGGTTATATTCATATTTATAAAGCCTTTATTATATAGAAAAGTCATCCCTGAATTTATCGTTCATAGTTTTGGAGACTGGTGATGTGAAACAAGGAATATTTTAAAGCCTAAAGGCGTCGAGTTGCACCCATCCGATGAGATTGAGTTCCTTGGGGTCAAGTTCGACTCAGACTTCACCACCGTACCCCACAATGCCTACGTGGTAAAGGCAGCAAAACAACGGGCAGCACTCATTTCAAGGTTGGCCGGTCATATTCCGAGAGGAAAATACCTTCGGCAACTGGCCAGGGGGCTTATGGTTGGTAAGCTCTCGTATGCAGCCGCGGTCGTGACGACACCTAGGTTTGATAAGAATAAGGAGCCGGATGCCGCACACAGGGCCGTCCAGGTCGCCATCAATGACGTGGCAAGGAGCATCGCCGGTTGCAGGAGACGGGACCACATTCGGATCGAGGATCTCCTTAGTATTGCAAAAATTCCCTCCCTCAACGAGATAACCGTCATGGCTGTGGCAGTAGAGACCTGGAAGTGCTTCCACTCCAACGATGGGGATGTGGTGCCAGAAACCCCATTGGCGATCTCGTCTTCCCAACCCCAAAGAGACCGACGAGGTCTACGACTTCGGTGGCGTGTCCATTAAGGGCGGCACAGACACATTTGCGTCCCACGCAGTGTCTGTGTGGAACAATTTTGAGTCCCTGAGGTCGGCCAGGACACTAGCTGCGGCAAGGGACGTAGCCAGGACCATTGGCCGCAGTACCCCAATTAGGGGGATTTATTTATTAATTTTAGTATTTTTAATTTTATACGTGTTTTTAATGTTTATAATATATGTGTATGTGTTCATACAGGAATGATGTGGTTTTATATATATTTTTTTAATATTATTATATCTAAAACGGACCAGCAAAAGCTGATAATTTAAATCAAATAAGGATTACACACAGCTGAACGACGATGTTTCTATGCTATTGGAGGGAAAAAGCTCTTTATATCTATATGGATTCTTTAGATAAATACGTCATTGTGTCCAAAATACAGTGAACGATGTTATCTGCTATTGGAGGGAAAAGCTCTCAAAATCTCTATATCTTTATGAGTTTACTAGCCATTTTCTTCCGTTGTGACGTCACCGATCCATTACAGTCTCATATCTTATTTACTTTTAAGCCTCTCCTTACCGATATGCATGAGTCCAACCTTGCTTTGATCTGCTCGTGTGTCATTCAGGTGATGTAGAATGGGTACGAGGATATCCAGGACGTCGCTGGACTTGAGCACGTAAAAGAGGAACTTTTGTTGTGCTCGCAGAACTTCCATGAAGAAGATGAGGA
>CP045906.1:8931289-8971617 GCA_013387185.1 Caligus rogercresseyi | reverse complement strand
TTGGGAAGCCTGTGGAATCTTTTAGGTAAAAGTATCCATTGATTTTAGTATTTTTGCGATTCTTTTCTTTATTAAACAAAACCATGTAAAAGGATTTTTTTTAAGACTCTATTTTTCCCACCAGAAAGATATTTTTCTATCAAATGACTAGGAACGTCAAATTTTTACAAATTAATAATAAAATGAAATGGCTTATGATTCCTTGGATGTCTCCATCACAAATTACCTGGCATCATTAAAAACAAACTTTTTTGTTACCCCAGTACAAATACAGTGACGTCATTGAATATATTATAAAATAGTCTTTACATGTTACCCTTCACATAAGGAGAAATTTGCAGATGTAAGTATGTAATATCCCTTTTTCCATAATTGAGTTGCAAGTCCTTGCATCAAGTGCTGCTGCACTCAACTAATTAATGCTGTAAGAAGGAAAAAAAAGATAATTCTCATTCACTCAACGCCTTAACAATATTGTGTCGTCTTGACAATATTTTAATCTTATCTAAAATACATGGAGTGCATGAATGGGTACTTGGCTTTCTAGACTTAATTGAGAGAGAAGGCTTAGGGAATGAAAAAATAGATTATGCAGAGGATTATGCTTCGTTTGCAAATGCGTCATTAAATTACGAAAAACCCACCTTCAAACAGTGTACCAAGTGGTTCTTATTCAGGACGTTAACTTTTCTTATTCGCCATTGAATCCTCAAACATATCAATATCATAAAAAAGAAAAATATGATTCTTTGTTTTATTTATAGAAGATATCAAAATAAAATGATGGAAATAATAAGCGACTCTTCAATCAATAAATTATTTCTTTGGCCTATCAGAATCATGATTTGAAAAGAAAATAAACCTTTATTTGTGAATTATTTTTAAACAAAAATATTTTTTCATTTATTAAATATTATGATAATCTTAAAACATTAATTTTATATCGGTATATTCATTAGTGGCACGTGAAAGGAAAAGAGCTACAAGCAGTGAATATTAAGGTAATAACATATGTATATTTTAAAGATATAATAACATTTTTGATATAATTTATTTTTGTTTGGGAGAATTCTAATAACTGAGTAATATAAAATAAACATTCGAAAAGTCCATGGTCTTTGTAAAGATGTTTTGATCTTCCTATCTCGGAAATCGAACATATGCCCTTGACAGTGACTCAATATGCTACACTTCGAACATTGAAGTAAAAAAAAAGATTAAATCTACCCAAAAAAAATTGTTTTTTAACATTTTATCATATATGCAAATTATATTATACAAAACCAAGCCTTTGTTTTTAAATCATTAGATAAAGTTTACTATTATAGAGTTATATTTAAGACAAAAAATGCACTGCCTGAAAACACTTTTCCAATTTTTGAAAATTCAAATATATACATAAACTGATGGGTTTGAAGTATAATTGATAGATAATAATATAACCATTTGAAAATTATCCTACATCCAGGATCAGCTCATCAAATTTCAAGAAATGTGCAATGGACATCGTGCACCATATTGCATTATCATTCAAAAATATTAACAAACACTTAATTTAAATTAAATGTAAATGAAGTATATGAAAACTTCACTAACATATAAAAGAATATACATATACAAGAATGAAAATATTGCTATAGAAAAACTGTTGGTTCATACAAGAATTGAATTCATTGTTTTTTAACATTAAAGAAGGCCAAAATTCACTGAAGGCAGGAAGTATTATCAGTTTTACCTCATAAGGGACAAAAGTGAAAATTTCGAACTAAGTGACAAAATATATCTTTGAGCCCGCATATAACATATATATATATATATATATTCTCTGGGGCAATTGAGGACAGATTTAATCATATAATGATAATATATAACTGAGAGAATTCCCATAAGACTTTTTTTCTTTTCCTCATAACAATAAAAACTGTTCTAATTTTATCGAGTCAAACAACAGAGACTATGAACGAAACCATCCCTATCTAGTTGCTGAGAAGTAAGATATCACCTTATTACTGGATACATGGTAATGAAACTTCCGGCATCAGAGTATTTTAAGAAAAAATAATGATAAGGAAGCAAGGAAGCAAATTCACCCAAAAAGTTGATGAGAACCAAGTATATATGTGAAGGTAAGAATGCGTAACCAGAGATTAAGTGTAATATTTTGAAACATCGTTTATTGAGAGTCCAAATCACTGAGGAATATATAGAAAATTAATGCTTATAACAGAGAAGATAAATTCAATTCACTTGAAGAACTCTTATTTGACAAAATCACATCAAAATAAAATTTGATGTGAATAGGAAAAAAAGGAATCCAGAAAAAATAATATCCAGTGACGTCACTCTAAGCTATGGTTCATCCATAGCTTATGGACAACATCTCATGAGCCTTTCCTTCCATCGTGATGATGGCAGAGTCAATTTTAAGAAATGCAAACACATAATATAAAATAAACACTCTAAATGAAATGAGTGAATAATAAACATTTTATGAATGACACATCAATAAGGATAAAATCACCTCTCTGAACTAATTGAGTCTCCATTTTTCTTTTGATTCCATCTAAGAATGATATTACTTTCGTGAGCTTGTAGCCACTTTTTTACCTATTTGCTTCAATGGAATTGAAAATATCTTTGTGCATATCAATAAGCATATTACCGTGTAAATTAGTTTATTAAATCGAGGATCTTTTTCAAATAGGTTGACCAAAAATAACCTTCCCCTCTCTAGAGGAGTCGAACCTGGACCCTCAACATTGAGAGTTGAGCACGCCTTAACACTCCCTTGACTTGACTACTTTTGGTCATTTAATAATAGAAATAACAGTATTTATTAAACGTCCCTACAGTCCTTCAAATATCTTTAACTACTTTCACCATCATTTCAATTACATACTGTAATTTTTTTAAATAAAATCGGGAACCCCTGTTTTAGGTATATCTCTTAAAGATCTCAACTTATGTCATTTACTAAAACCAAATACCTATAGAGGAAAAATATATAAAAAGTTACATTTATTATGTATATATGTTTATAATAGAGTTCTTCTTTGGTTCACGTACAGTTAGTAAAGGGTCTAATTCAATTATAGAATGTGTAAGCCACATCCTTATGGTTTTCGTTGGTATGCATAGACGTTCATAATGTATTTTTGTTTGTTAAGTGTGTGTATATATTCATAAATGGCGTTTACATATTCATTTCTGCACAGCATATTCATGTCCTGAATGTATGGACTCTTCTTATAAGAGTTCTTTGTGCTATTAAAGCCGAAAAAAAATGAATTGACTATTGCTATATTCTTACTCTGATTTAAAAAAATATTTATTACACGATACACAAGCTGCTATTCATCAGACTGGTTGATGGACAGTAGCATTTAATAGAGAGAGGAATCAATTTACTAAAGAGAAGCTGTATTAATATTCTTCCAGATGAGTTTTAAGCAAGATGTTAATGAGATGAATGCAATATTTACATTATTCTTATAGTCGTTTTCATATAATCTCATACATTTTTATTAATTTCTTTTTCTTTACCAACATGACAGTAAAATATAATGAGAAGGTATCTAATAGACTTTCGTGCCCAATGAAATCCATTAATATATTGAGAACACATACAAGATTACATCTTATTGATAATCTTTTGAATGTTAATTCAAATTATATTAAGAGATTGTCAAGGATCTAATATAGAAATTTAGAGAAGACATTCAGTAAAATACGTCTTCTGCTGCCGATATAAAGGCTCTTATATTACATATATATATATATATATATATATATATATATATATATATATATATATATATATATATATATATATATATAATGATATTTATGTATATATATATTTTTTTTTTTTCGTGAATAAACATTTTGATTATTTTATATAGTCTCATGTATGTTTCTAGTTCCTATTTATTTATATGCGTTCTCTAGTTCCTTATGAATTAAAAGTGTAATATTGCTGTAGCAATCATTTGATTCGACCTTCAATATCAAACATACGAATCAAATTTGCACTTATTATCAAATATACAATTCCTATACTACTAAGGAATATTTACTTCTAATTATAATTTCCAATAAAAACCAATACTTCCCCCTCAATAACTTAAGCATCTTATTGTTCATGACTTTACATTTTTGCAAATTGGTGTTGGTTCCGTGCGGCAAATGAAAAATGGTGATTGCAATTACATCGTTTTCATACCCAGCGATTATATTCAAATAATACATAAAGCAATTGTAAATACTTTTAGTAAGTAAAATGTTAGAATGGATATGCTATAGTCAAGGCCTTCTATACTTACATAAATATTGAAAAGACTGTTGGGAGCAAATATTATGTTAAATGAATTTTGGGACTTTCATCAGGTTTAAAGGTTGAAAAAACAAATTATACACTTATAAACATGGTCAATACATGTGATTTTTCTATGTTTCTAAAACATTCATCATAAAAGTATTTGTACTAAAGTTGAAGAAAAACTTGAAAATATACAAATAAAAATAAAGTTTAAGGGAGTGCGATAGTCGTGTGCGTTAAGGCGTGTTCAACTCTCAATGTAGGGGGCGCAGGTTCGAATCCTTAGAGGAGAAAGTCAACTTGGTCTACCTCATTGATAAGATCCTAGGTTCGAGTGACTAATTTTAATGCTAGTATGCTTATTATTATCCCGTCGGATGCAATTCTATCGAACCATATCGGCACAAAAATGTTAAATTTTTACCTCAAAAACGAATATACAATTTCAAAAAACTGATAATACACAAAAACACATTTAGCCGCCAAAATAATAAAATGCTAATATAATATAAATTAAAATCTTTTTACATCCTATTTTAAAATTCTTCTTATACATTTTTCTGTGGCTCAGCGAAACTGATGGGTAGTATCTAAATTCTTCAGGCTACATAGTCCACAAACTGTGGAAGGGAAAATGTATTTATAAAGTAGCTTTTATACTCTTAAATTATCCACGCAAGGGTACTCATCGCGGAAGGATCTTAGTAAATGAACCCCCTCATGTCTTGGAATTGAAGGCATCGACAATATCTTTGAAGAAAATAAAGGTTATTTTTTTCGGAACAATGCTGTACCATGCATTTATTTCAAAGCTGTAATCTATGTATAACGACAAGAAAATAGAAAATTCCAAATCCATTTTTAATCACAACAATTTTTAAGTTGACTTATAAAAAATTTAATATTTTTTTTCCAATTCTTGGATTTATTAGTTTCTTCTTTATTACAATGTTTTAAATTGAAGCTATATATGTGTGTGTGCCGTTGTTTTATATGCCTGTATATGAATTAAGGGATTTTCCAGAGCGGATTTATTATTTATATACTTGATCCTTTTCCTTTGATGACGTCACTATATTATCTGCCATTTGCCTCTTTGGCTTCCAAGGTAGAATGAGTTAAATGTGGTTAAAGTGGTGTGTGTTCTGGGGAAGGGGTCTAGATAAATTTATGTATTTGATTTTAGCTTGAATCAATGAATGATAGACATAATACTCAAGAGCCTTATCCTGAAACAGACAAATAATTTGTAGCAATGTGCATCTAAAACAAAAAAGTTTAAAGTTTTATTTTTTCATGCATAAAAAGTAATATTTGTGCAGTTTAGTTAGGAAGTAATTTTTATGTCTATAGGTTTCTTCTGTTATTCAACTCTTTATTAATATATTCCTTTTAGTACTGCCATAATCATGCATTGATATATAACCTATTATTTTTTATTTATTTAGCTCCTAGATCAGCCCCACCACACCGGAGCTCAATCCAGTATCAGCCAGTGAAAAACTGTCTAGAAGCTATTCTTTAATACGAAATAAATTGTATTTTCAAAAAAGCAAAAAGGCTCTCAGAAGAAATTCCTCTAGGGATTTTTTCTTCTCCTCATAGTTCGGCCAACTCGTTCATCTCCATCCTCGTTCGGGGACACGCCATAACCTCTAGTTGGTGCAATACACAAAAACACTTTAATAAGCATTATAGTTTAAAATGAGAGATCCGAGAAAAAGTTATATGAAATAACAATTATGACAAACGAATCACAGCTAAGAAAAACATTAAACTCCCTATATTTTTTTTGGTTATTTGGTTCAATAGAATTGCATCCGTGTGGATATAATAAGCATTATAACGTGTAAATCAATCTATGGAACATATAACTTTTTCAAAGAAGTTGACCAAAATTGACCTTACCCTCGCGGGAGTTGAACCTGCACCTTTACATTTATCATTGCATACGCCTTAACGCACTGAGTTATTGCACTCCCTTCAAATTGTCTGATGTAGAGATAAACGTTACATAACAACTGTTAATGGAAGATTAAGGACTTTGGCAACCGAAGCTAATTTTTGGCCTAATGCAACTCATGTACTTTAAGTGTTTGATAGAGGTTTAAATGGACACTTTATCGAATTTGTTTTCAAATAATATTTGGAGTCAGTCACATTTAATCATCTTAGACAGGAGAATTATAGCCGACATGTGAAGAAGGCATTATTAAATCGATTGCCCTTAGCAAAATGCCATTTAAAGAGTAAGACTTGTTACTTTTTACTCAGACATTATAATGGATTCATATATCCTCATACTTACAGCTATGCACTCTCTAGTATTTATTTTTGAACAACTGCCAAACATCCTGAGATGCTTCATTGGTTATGACGCCTAAATATCACGAATTGGTCATTAGGCAAAGAAGAAAAAAATATTGCAGACTCATCATCCTACTTTATAAAAAGTACCATTAAGTTTTTTTTTTCACTCTCCCGCAACTAGGGGCTTAAGCATGTTAAGGTTTAATGAGACATCTTAGACAATAAAATGGTAGCTCAACGTGGAGTTACTAACCACTAATGATTACGGAATAAAGTATCTTCAATCAACAGCCCTTCAAAATAAGAGGCTTTTACTATTAATCATCAAAACTTTAAAAGAAACATTCCATATTCAATTCATGATTTTTTACATGTTTTGTTCTTTTGATATTAGATTTTATTTGTTGATAATTATTATTATTGTATTGCTGTCTTAATGTAGAACCTTTGAGTTTTATTGACTATTCTATCGTTGATATAATGTAGTTGCAACTATAATAAACTACAAAGTATATATATATATATAAATATATATATATATATCAGGAAACGACCGGGACCCGGCTGGGACTTAGTTTTTCAGCCGAGCCGGGAATTTAATATATTCGTTCCTTCGTCATTCTAAAGTGATGACGCATTTTAGAAAATTAGTTTTGAATATTTTCAAAAAATATTTAAATTTATTTTCTAAAAAACGTCATCCCTTTCAGAATGACGAAGGAACGAAGGTACCCGTCGTTTCCTGATATATATATGTTATATAATATTTTTTAATGCTTCACTTTTTAATTTTACTTGCAATCATATATATATATAATATAAATATATATATATAAGTCCCGAGACTAACTAAGAAGAAAACATTTTCTTGACAAATAAAATTTGATTTTATTATTCAACATAGTTGCCTTCGAGGGCGATACAGCGATTAAAGCGATCTTTCAATTTTTTGATTCCACTTTTATAGTAATCTTTCGTTTTATCCGAAATATAGGCTTCTGTCTCGGGGATTACTCCATCATTGTCCTTAAATTTCTTGCCAGCGAGCATTCTCTTCAGGTCTGCAAACAGGAATAGTCGCTGGGGGCCAGATCTGGAGAGTACGGTGGATGGGAAGCAATTCGTAGCACAATTTATTTAATTTAGCCATTGTTTTCATTGACTTGTGACACGGTGCATGTCTTGCTGAAACAACACTTTTTTCTTCTTCAAATGCCCGTTTTTCAACAATTTCATCATTCAAACGCTCCAACAAGGCTATACAATAATCGCTGTTGATCGTTTTCCCATTTTCAAGATAGTCAATGAATATTATATCGCGTGCATCCCAAAATACAGACGCCATAACCTTCCCAGCTGACTGTTGCTTTTTTCCTCGCTTTGGATTCGGTTTATCATATGCATCCACTGAGCTGACTGTCGATTGGACTCGGGAGTGAAGTGATGGAGCCATGTTTCATCCATTGTCATATATCGACGCAAAAATTCGGGTTGATTACGATTGAACAGCTTCAAACACTGCTCAGAATCCTCAATTCGTTGTTGTTTTTGGTCGATTGTGAGCTCTCGCGGCACTCACATTGCACAGAGCTTTCGCATGTCCAAATATTCATAAACGATATGTCCAACGCGCTCTTTCGATATCTTCAGAGTCTCAGCTATCTGGATCAACTTCACTTTACGGTCATATAAAATCATTTTGTGGATTATTTTTATGTTTTCTGGTGTAACCACCTCTTTTAAGCGTCCACTGCGTTTATCATCATTCGTGCTCACACGACCATGTTTAATTCAGCAAACCACCAACATATGGTTGCTTTCGATGGAGCAGAGTCCGGATAACATTCTTCAAGCCAAGTTATAGCTTCGACGGTATTTTTTCCCATAAAAAAATAATGTTTTATGAACACACGAAATTCGTCTTTTTCCATTTTTTTCATATAACAAAAGTAGCTTCACTTAAAACGCAATAACTCACAACTAGTTGTCAGACAGCTATTATATATTTATGCATATGTATATGTTTTGAAGGTTGGTACTAGCTGACAATCATATGAAAATAAATCCACTGGCGCCATCTATGTGTTAGTCTCGGACTTATCAGCCGACCTTGTATATATATATATATAGGTATACGCAATGGTTTGTCTGAAATAAATATATTTTAAAAATGTAATATCAAGTGGGAAGATGTGTAGTACTGTATGGCATATGGTCTATTAGTGCTTAGGGTTGTACCATAATAATGAGCTATTTTTTAAATAAAGATAGCTCAAACATTCTAGCAGAATTGTCGTATTATACATTTCTTGTTGGTGGCGAGGTTGAGTGGAGGTCACTCAATGGGTGTTAGTAGTTGCCAATCAATTAATTTATATCTATCACCAATCTTGCCGCTGATAATGGAGACATCTGATTTTTGTTCTTACTTCTTGATCTGGTACAAGCTTTTGCAAAGGAGTCAATAAAATGAACATAGAATTCTTATCTGTGCCTTCCCTTCTACTATCAAAAAAGGGATGAAGGCCTTCGATACACCCTAAACTCACCTAAAACAGGGTATTAATCAAGGTCTGGGCAATACAAAACAACAATTGTACTCATGATGTCACCGGAGAACGAATTGAAATAAAAATATACATTTATTTATATTCGTTCTCTGGTGACGTCATTGAGTACAATTTTGTTTTTGTATTACCCAGACCTTATTATACAGACCTTGGTATTAATATGGTGCACAAAGATGAGTTGCTCGAACAACTCATGAAGCTCCGACTGACATGGCATCATTGCAACTGGAAGAGAATATATTTCTTAATTTAAAAGTACTATCATGATTTCATGAAGATACTGGGCTAAGTATACACTTTGTGGTGCATCCTATATTTTTAAAAAGTGAATTTGCAGCAAAAATAAATAGTTTTTACAAAAAATGAATACATAAGAAAGGATTAGTATATTTTGAGTATTTATTTCAATACACCTTTTTGTAAAGAATGTACGTACATACCATACCATGTGAGTTTGTTAGGTCAATGTAATAGACTACCAGGCACGTTCATTTCATGATTTCAAATTGTAATTAAACGTCTATTGTCATATTATTATTTTATGATGTCATGAAATATATATTAGAGTAATAGATTTTGATGACGTAAGAGAAAGAAAATATTACAATTTTTTTTTATCGCATCAACCGTGTGACCTCATTAAAATCGCTTGCTATATATGTAGACAGTACTTTTTTTGGGTTGATGTCCCGATATTGAATGGTTTAAAATCAAAGCTCCTAGAACAAAAATAATATTTAAAAACGACCGCTAATGTTAAAATCTACTATTATCATATTTTTTGAAATTTAATTGCTGTGTCTATATATGTAATAAAAACTTTTATTTAGAGCAGTATAAATATTTTACAATCATACCACAGAAAATTATAAGTACAATAGACTACTGAAATCATATAGTATTTCTTTTTTCAAGCACTTCTCAGGGCATGATATCGATAACGCGTTCCGCACAATGGATTGTCATGTTCATAGTTTTATGTTAATATATCATAATTACTTAAAACATTCATAAATACTCCATTCTTGACGTTCTGCATGACCTTTCAAAGTAAACAGCAAGACCACCGGCTCATAAAAGAGGCCATGCATTTCTAGATCATATGGCACTCCATGATTCAATAAGCTAAATGACCAATATGGTATTCCAAATGAGTAAAGCCGTGCTCGTGAATACACACTTATTTTTTAATTAATATATAAATAAGACGCCAAAAAGACATTTTGGAATAAATAACTTAATCACATAACAAATTGTTTATTTTCTGTTTGCTGAGCTCTGCAATCAGCTCCACCTCACCGGAATTCAATCTGGCATCAGCCGTGTTAAGCCATATAACCTTTTTTATAAATTAGATTTATGTTAAAATCGAAATGATTTCTTGTACTCTTGCTATTTATATGTTTTGATCCTTGGACAATATTTGATTCATAAACTACAAGCAACAACTTTCAGCCCTTTTTACTACTTCACGCAAGAATCAACGAATATTTTGCCTATATGTTATATAGAATTGAATCTGGATATAAATAAGTATTATAGCGTTAAAATTAGTCCATCGAACCTAGAACACTCTTGGGATTTGAACCTGCGCCCTCAACATTAAGAATGGATCACACCTTAACTCACTGAGCTATCGCACTCCCATAGCGGGTTTTTTATGTATATATTATATTTGAGTTTATTAAAAGCCATGGATGAGTTAGAGCTTCTACAATTACATAGTTTTTTAAAGCGAACCCTGGTTTTGAACATTAGACAGCTGTTGGATCTGTGATTTGTGAATTATAGCATTTTGATTGAAGCCAACTTGCCTCTGAAAAAGATAAAAAGCTATTTTTATGGGAACAAATAAATTTTTATAAGTAATTTAGTTTAAGTAAAAGAGTTGTAGTAAAAAAATAGTTTTAAAGAGTCAAATAATGCTCATCGTTGAACAAGTCCATGATAATACAATAAGACCCTAAAAGAATATGACTTAAAGCAATTATTTTTAAGTCAGTGGTTACCTTAGGGCATAACTCTGCGTTGGAAATCTCCTACTATTGCACACAGTATCCCAATTTAGCTGCTCCATCAACCAATTTTCATCCTTGAGTTATATATATATATATATAGGTTGACATATGATTTTTGTTCCTTTAGATTTTTAAGTTAACAAGGTCGTCTTATGAAATCAAACAACTGACCAAGAAAGGACAACAACCATAGCATGCATTTTACGACGTTATCAAGACGCTTTGAGAGGACTCTTAGTAGAAAATTATACCTATTCAAGGTGTTATGAGCACGCAAGTGTCAGTCTATCTACAAATGATATTACATGCATCACTATCTAGGCCTAAGCGGGAAAAACCTTTGTAATCATAAATATTATCTGATAATTTAAATATGATTTCTATAAATAATTTGCGTGTAATGAAAGGTTTCTCTTCTAAAGTGCATGCAATAATTTATATGCATTTAAAATGGAGGATAATGTTTGAAAAATAATACGCATGAATCAACATTATGTATTGTTTATTTAAATCTCCATAAGTGGACAATCATAATTCATATATCCGAATGGTAATATATATATATATATAATCGAATATGATTATATAACAGTGGATGACTACATATTTGTATGTGTCTCAACATAATCAAAGAGATTAAAAATCTGAAAGACTTTTTGAACTTAGTAAATCGTTTTTTTAAATAACACGACCCCCAAGAAATATATTTTTGCACTTTTTCAAAGTCATTCAGTTTGAATATATATTTTGTTCCCATATAAAGTATCTTTTATTTAGTATAAAACGGTGCAAATGACGAAATATATCAAGTTTAAATTAGATAATCAGATAAACATATGAGTTAAAGTATTACTTCTTGAATAAACTGAAAGTTTTTTAAAGGTTTGGCAATAAATCCAGTCACCGAATTCAGTCTAAAGCGACCACAATAATCATCACAGAGAGGTCCTAATATTACAGAGGTAAAGGCACAAACACACTTGATAACAGTTGTATGTTTGTTATTTTAAATAAAGTAAATGAGGTTTATCATTTATTATTATGCATGTTTAACTAATCATTCTAGGGTTATTCAAAGAAATCAAATAAATTTGAATAAATGTAAAAAATCTTTTTTATCTTACCCACTTTGTTAACGTAACGTCTTTAGAAGTAAAACTAATAATATTACACAATTAATTGTTACAATTATTGTTATTATATACCACAGACACACACACACACATATATATATATATATATATACTTATGGATTTAGCCAAGTCCTGACTCTTTAATTAGAGTATTTTTCAATTAATGAATAAAATAGTAGGATACACAATATCAATTTCATAATGTCTACCAATATGTAGTTTTGAAAAGGTTTGCCCAGGACATTACGTGTAATAGTACTAAGTTATTCGAAGAAGATCAATTATTTTTTTTTTTGAACAAAGAAAATTGAATTCTCTTTTTAGAAATTAAATTCAGTACACGGATAAAAAAATATTAAGTTATTCAATCAACAGCGATTGTACTTTTAATGTTTTATACCGACAATTTGTTCTATATTTTATAGTCTAAGTATATAAAGCATCTTTATGCATATTGTAATTTACACAGGGATACTCATATGTTAGACATGTTTCTTTAATATTGTTAAGTCCAGGCACGGAGAGAATTTTTTTTTTTTGTTTGCTACATGGATTCCTTTAACGCAAGAGCCACACAACTTGACTCTGTCCACCTGCGGTTAATTGTATTTATTCTGTATAAGTAATCAATCCTTAACCAATATCTTTGTACTTGTCATCAACAACACGTAGAACATAAATATACCTTCTTAAATCAAACTCCCTCCCCAAAGAGATGTCCCTTTTACAAGGACAAAAACATCTAAGTAATAGTACGAGAATCGAGGCATTAAGTCCGTTCACCTTATTTCTAATGTACTTGATATTGACAAGTCGACGGGGGTTCATACTGTTGATGATGATATATTTATGTACTAGGATTGTATCATGGCTGAGTAACTTTCAAGGATCCTATATTACGGAGGTCTCACTCCCTCATACTACAAGAGTCTGTCATAACCCGTGAATGAACAACGATGCGTACAAATAAATAATTTCTCATATTTGCATATTGTTTCATAATATTATTGTTTATATTTGACCTTATGATTCATCATTAGGTATCATTGTCGTATTTGTTTACATTCAAGGACCTAAATTGCCATAGTTACTGCTTGTCAATCACGAAAGTCTTTGAATTGTGAAGTTGTCCTTCATAATTGTATTAATATATATATACCATGATTAGTTTGAATATTTTGAATCCCGATATGGACAAGTTTTATATTTCGATTAAAATATCGTTTTTCATTATTGTATTCATCAAGTTATTATTTCCATTTTTTTCTCTCTATTTTAATATAAACCAAACAATTAAAGTCATGATACAATATTTATTTGTATGAACTATCATACAAAAAAGATATTTCCAATCTGCTTTTCCTTATTTTTCTGATATTCATCGATAATATTTGATTTCTTATATTGATATCAACTCTAGAATACAGAGTAGCATACTATATTATAACTCATTTATACCTTAAACAGTATATATATATATATATTCCAAAATAGTTTAGAGAAACTCACCTGCAATATTGGAAAATAAATCAAATTAATTGTGTGATCATAGTTAGAATTAAACCTTACCTGTCGAATACTATCGTTTAATTATTAAAAAATATGGACCATCTCATGGTTAGGAGCATCTTAAGAAGCTTTATTAATCTAAGTACGTACATTTTACTTAATTAGTCTAAGTAACTGTAAGGGTCAATGTAGGACATAATCTGATGTCAATGAACTTGAACCCTTTAATTTCCCTTCTTTAAATATAAATCCAATTACATTTATTCGCTCATATGAAGATCTACCTATATATATCCTATTAGACCAACCATCTCCTCCCAATACACCTTTCTCTATAATTATATCACAAACCTAAGTAATTATATATTTGTCGCTGTTTTAACTAAGAATTATTCATGTTTTGCAATTGAAGCTAATACTTCAATCGATCTGGTATTAAAAAAAACTCTTGCATTAATGCCTTACACAAGATAAATAGGAATATAAAATATACATGCACATAAATGAAATTAACTCAAATTGCATTTTCTGAACGTGATTCCTACATTAATCAATCAAAAACTTAACAAAAGAATGGTGGAGTACTTCCCTTTTCAATTAATCTTTACATGTAATTTTTTTGACATATAAATTATCCTATTTTAACAAATTATGCTCCTTAATATATGATTTATATTTAAAAAAATATTCTTCATCCATATACACATAGATTCATGATAGTGTTTCATTCTCATCACTAAATAGTAGGACGATCCATCATTCTAAATTCTTTTTTGGCAGAGAAGAAGCTTCACTCGTCCACAGCCATTAAGACCCTCATGCCAACTCATTAAGTCAAGCCATGGATTATGGCATCCTTACATTTATAGATTTACTGGAGATTCAATCTTAAAAAGATTATTTCTAATAATATTTGAACATCCATCAACATTACTGAAGTGTTCATTCGAAACAAATACTTTTAATTAATGAAAATACGTACAATACAGAGTAATATCAAACCGATATATGCAAATAAGGCTTTACCCAGGCACTTTAAATGTGCTTTGAAACGGTCCATAGCTTCTAGAAAGAATATATATTTTTGATAATAGAGTCTGATATCAAAGTCCTTTTTAATACATATATTTATTTATGTTCAAATTTTCAAACTTTTGTTTTTTATGGTTATCTGAATGTTTAAAAGTAATAATATTTTTACCATGATGAATATAATGCTTGTAAAATGACACACACTTTTTTCACTATTCCCTACTTCAATATTACTCTGTTGAATAACTGATTGTGTTTATGACTGTTAATTATGAAACACTTAATTTAAACATTAACCTATATATATTTATAATGTTTATTCGTGATTTTTGAGAACTGCGACTATTTTATATTTGCCTCATGTAAACTAATTTATGTTTTTTTGCCTATATGGTTCGATAGAATTGCATCCGACTGGATATAAATAATCATACCATCATTAAAATTAGTCACTCAAACCTAGGATCTTATCAATGAAGTAGACCAAAAATGACCATCCCCTCTCGGATTCGAACCTGCGCCCCCAACATTGAGAGTTGAACACGCCTTAACGCATACGGCTTTCGAACTTCCTTTAATGAATGTTCTGCATGAGTTTCCAATGGAGTATTTTTTGGTCCGCAATCCATTATTTTATATTTCATGATAGTTGTAAGAATGTGGTACTCTCATAGATAATATAGAATGCTGAAGCGACATGGGTAGCGCTGAATATCGGAGTACTTACCTACTACATCTTCATTGTTGGAGAATGACAGCGACAGGTTTTTATTTTGAAATGGGGAAAATAAAAAAGATAGATAAATGAAGTATCATTCTCTCTATAGTTCTTTCTGTCTCTGTCTCCAACAATAGAGATCTCACAAATACCCATATATTCAGCGCTACCAATCGTTGCTTCGAGACTCTATATTCTACATATATGAGTGCTCCGTCTGCTAGTAAGCTTGTAACGAATCCATTCACAGTCATAAAATGCCCTTCTTCTCCCTGTGTCCTGCCATATTGCAACTTCAATCATGTTATTAAGATATAATCCACAGCAAGAATACATTCTTGGGCTATTATTTTGCAGGTCGTCCTTGAGAGCACTCCAAATGGTAACCACAAAAACTTATGAGCCTGCACATTGGTGGAATGCTCCCAGTGACGTCAGACATCATGGTTTTAAAATCCCTTTTATCCCTTCTCTAGGTCTTCAGTTGAAAATAGTCCCATTTTTCCTGGAATGAGTTTTTGATTTATATTTGTTATTGTCTAAAAAACAAAATATGTACAAGATTACACTTTATAATATAAACAAAGATGGCTAATTTAGATTGATACTTTTATGGCTAAAAGTGCATTTATGAGACCCTTAATCAATTGTGATGACATCAATTTGATATAAACAAAAAAAGGGAGGTGTATTGTCATGCCTTAGGAAAGTATATATTCTCTAAAAGGTCGACTCATTTCACTTTCTAAAACATTTTCCTAATGATGATGATGACAAATACTCTAAGAATGATTTTTTTATTATGAATCAAAACGTCAATTTCCTTAGCGCGTTAGACTGAAGCAGGCAATGGGGAAAACATCAACATTACAGAAGATATATACAACAAATTTATCTACATAAAGATCATGGGTAGAACTTTCATTCAAGCACTTGTATTTTCAAATCATCCACACATTTTCGATTGACAAAACAGACAACGACATGCCATTATAAATCAAATCTACTCGGATGGGGGCTGAATATAACGTCATCCTTCCTCGGACTCTATTGTTGTGGAAGGGAATCTTGATAGAAAATAACAGCAGCTTATAATACTGCTCAAGGATTTACAGATGCGACGGGCTATGCAATATGAAACACTCAACGCACTCAATCAGATTGGAAGGATCAGAACTAAACACCATAGAGATCTGAATATCGGTGTATTTGTTAACTTTATGAAAAGTTACGTAAAGTCTTTCCAACACGTCACTACCGATTGACATGAATAAGGAATCGGTGGCAGTATTAATCAGTTTAAGCTGTCAGGTGTGCTGATATACCAAGTTACCCAAATTCCATCCCTCCTCGGATGATTTCTAAAAGTGTTATTGATGGATTTTGGGGACCTATCATTCTTGGCGACGCCTCTCAGTTAAAAAAAAATGCAAAGTTGTTGGCTGATACCGAATTAATTTCAATTGAGGTGGGTCCCATCTTGGATCTAAACAAACAAAATACACTGTCTGAAAGAATCTTATTTGATGCTCCCTTGTGTATATTTATAATACTAGTTGAAGAGTTCAAATATGACGTCACATCAATAGCTTCCTGAAAGAATCCTTTTACACATTAGAATCAGAGTTGAACTATAAAAACACATACAAAAACACTTTCATCATAATCCCTATATATTATCCAGGATTTATCAACCGTTGGATTAAATGATCCGTGAAGAGCGCAAAATAACTAGTACTCTGAAAGATGATTCATCAGGTTAGAAGCCATGGAATTCCATAGCATACTACTTTATCAACAGTGTATATTTCTTGAATCTCATGTGAATTTGACTTTTCAATGAGGGACAGCCAGGACAAAAATGGGCATTATATATATATATATATACTCGAAAGAGTATATATATATTTGCCTTGTCCTTTTTATCCTTGTCACTAAAGAAGGAGCCTCAAAGGAAGAGGTTATGTATTTAAAACATCAAAGAAAGGGTTGAAAAGTCGAAAAAATATTTTAGGGATGTAAAGAAAGTTTTATGATATCAAACGAAAATGTTATTTTGTGTTCCTTAATATATACAATCCATATAAATATTTTTTCTCAGTTCATTTATTATGTTAATCTAATATACATAAATAAATCCAGAGCAAATGTGTAGTAAAAACATAAATACTCGTAAACATTGTAGTATATGCTCTGGGGTAGAACATATCCAATAAAATATAATATAAATATAGAGTACAATTTAAAAGTTTTGAAATCATATCACAATCAATTAAGCAACTATTAAATAATTTTGAATTCCATACAAAAATATATAATAGGTTAACAATATTTAGCTTAGCTATTCTTATAAAACTTTAAAACTATTTTGATTATTTTGAATATTTTGTGGAGCATGATGGCAAATACTTCAATTCCTTTGAGGCCAGAGCCCACGTCACTGGGAATTTTCAGGTCAAACGCAATGTAACATGCCGCTGTTGCGATGATAATTGTCCTGAGTTCTGCCGGAAGTTTTGGATTATTCAAGGTTATAAGTACGTTAGAGGCTGTTTTTTTTGCCTATTTGATTATATAGAATTGCAGTATCCGTGTGGATATGAATAACCATTATAGGGATAAATCTATTCATCAAACATAGGATCTTATCAATGAAGTTATTGGCCAAAACTGACCTTCCTCTCTCGGGATTTCGAACCTACACCCTCAACATTGAGACACGTTTTTTAGTATATTATACTCAAAATATATCTATATTAATGGATTTAAATATATACAAAATAGAGGCATATATACACTCAGAGAGTGTGTACCTCCGCCGATCCCACAACATTCCCATTAAACATTCTCCCTTTCACACGCCCGATTTTCTATCTCTAATCATTGTTTCCTCTCTGTTAGCTCATTTTGCCTATTAAAAAAGCACTCAGAGACGGGAAGAGGAAGAAGTTTAAGCTACGTCACTGGGTTAACATAGTCCTGAGCTGATATATGAACAATATACGTCAATGAATATTTTTTAGTGTTTGTTCTTTCCTACTCCCTGAATAGAGAACCCCATTTCATTTAGTATTTTGCTCATTTTGCATATTAAAAAGCACTTAAAGATGCGAAAATTTAATTACTTGTTTCTTTTGGCATTTCCAACAACTCCACAAAGTTTCATTCGAATCCGTTCAGTACTTTTTGAGTTATCCTGCTGACAAACTAACAAACTAACAAACCAACAAACTAACAAACCAACAAACGCCAGTGAAAACAATACCTCCTTCGGCGGGGTAATAAACGGATTGTTGATTTACCATAGAAAACATTATAAACATAAGAAGCACGTTAGTTCAGCGAAATTTTGTTCACGTCTGAATAAAAATTATATATTAATTTGCCATAAGTACTATGGATTTGTTTATAGCTTGAATTTGTCCTATCATAAATCATTCAAGACATTACTGTTTCGTGAAATTAAGGTCTGATGTTTTTTCGGAAAAAGAAGCGTTTTTACGGCATAAATAAGGGTTTCTCTCAAAAAAAGAAAGTTGTTCTATGGTAACTTTTGAATTTTAAAGGCTGGTATAGGTAGGTAAATCATTGTCATTGTTTTTTTATTGCTTAGAGATAAACTAGGTATGGTATTATTATTTTTATTCTTTTAAAACCTATTACAAACTAAACAACTTTAAGGTATTCATGTTAATAATTTATTTTATATTGTAGTATGCTTTAGTTGTAGGTTCTAATTACCTCTTGCATAAGTTTGGTAATGTTTTTTCTGCATATGTTTCAGACCTCGCCGACCCCTCTTCAAGTCCTATTCCCTCAACCCTCTCCCGGAGCGATCTTCATCTCATCAACGTCACCCTCAGGAAGACAGGAGTCGAAATCAATTGCCTCGAAGCCACCATCACTACACCTCCCTCTCCTCACCCTCCCGTCGAGTCACGTCCTCCAACAAGTCCATGATATGCTCCTGCATCCAACCAGAGGACCCCCGAGCCTTCGAACCCTCAAGATTGTCCGAAGTGAGCGACTTGATAAATCGCCTCATACCATCAGCTGCCCCGTATCCGAGGCCTCTCACGAAGCTCCTCTAGAGAGGATAAGACCCGATACTCGGGATTGATGACTCAGTTTCAGGCTTTTCCGGCAGAGGTACCGAGCCATAATGGACTGCGAAGATCTTCCTCTTCCGCAGCAGTGCATATCGTTAATGGGCGGCTGTTTAAATATTTCAGGATATGAATAATCAAGTGAATATAATAGAGAAGGGGGTGTCATTAAGGGATTCCTATCCCCCTTATTATATATTTTGTGACGTCATAGTGAAGGTGGTGCTATGTACATCAAAAATATCCGCAAATTAGAGAAAGACAATACATCATTCAGTATGCGGGTATCTAATTCTTGCGAATAAGCGAGGCATCTATTTTGTAACGTCTTAGGAAGTAACTGAAAAATAGTGAAGAGACTCTCCGTTATGACGTCAAAGGTTGGAATAAAATATGTTCTTTTTATGTGGCTGAATTGTGTACTTGCATTTTTCCCTAAGATATATAAAATCAAAGTTTGTTCATTTTTGTCATTTTTGCTTGACGGAGGTTTTAATGTTCTTTATATGTTTTGTATAATAGATCACTTTGCCCCTAAGACAGGAAAGTCTAAATATCAACTTCATGGAAAATACCATATGTTTGATGGACTTGTTTAAAAGCGTTAATTCAATTACTATTTTCTGGTCATAGAGCTGGCTCTATGATGACGGTTGGGGCTGTCCCTTCCAATGCTAGTTTTTTCTCTTATGTATGAGTGCCAAAGATTTATGAGTTATATAATGAAAGATTGATTCCCACACTCGTCGAATTGTACTTGGGGAGACGGACAATAAAGACCCGGTGATTGCCTCCCATTCGGTTCAAAAATAATAAAATATTCATGAGTGCCTAAATATGAAGGAGGTGTACGAAAGTAGAGCCTAGCCATACATATAAATATATATACACATATATATATATACATGTATATTAGGGGGTATTATAGAAATCTAATATAAAGATATCAAAATTTATCCCCCACGAAAGTTGCGTCATAAGAAACTAAATGATCGTAGAAAAATGGCGTTCAAAGGTTTTGTTATGAAACATAACTTTTTATTATTACTTATTTTGGGAAAAATTACTTTAAATAATTTAGCTATGATTAATTTATGACTTTATATTTTTTGCAAATTTTCGTCAAATAATATTTAGTGCCAATAAATAACATAGGTGCTGACGCACCAACCATGTTTTAAATAACAGCTCCTTCTAGGGTTCTTTTATAGTTTTAAGAAGGAAAGGAATAAAAGGGTATTCATGTTGATGTTTTGAAGTTATTTTTAAACACGTTTACTTTTCAGATCTTAGTTTTCATACAGTAACTCCCTCCCATGGTTGATAATATAAATCTATAACGTTGATTATTTCCATTTAATTCAACTTTAATTCTAAATATTTTTAAATCGTATCGACTGGTCAAATATAAATTTTCTGTTCTTCCAATTTTGCCCGAAGAAGATCTTATAAAAGCAAAAGAACATCCTTTAAAAATTTATAATTATCCCTGCCTTTCACAATGAGTGAAAGAGCTGTGAAACTAGTAATGGAGGCATCTGCAAAAGTTTATGGATATAATCAACGTCATAGATTTATATTCTCAACCATGGAAGGGAGTTACTGTATGAAAATTAAGATATGAAAAGTAAACGTATTTAAAAATAACTTCAAAACATCAACAGGATTACCCTCTTATTTTTTCCTTCTTAAAAACTATAAAAGAACCTAGAAGGAGCTGTTATTTAAAAAATGGTTAGTGCGTCAGCACCTATGTTCATTTATTGGCACTAATATTATTTGACAAAAATTTGCAAAAAAATAATAAAGTAATAAATTAATCATAGCAAATTTAGTTAAGTAAATTTTTCCAAAATAAATAATAACAAAAAGTTTGCTTCATAACAAAACCTTTGAATGCAATTTGGGGGAGGGGGAGGTAAGGGGAGGGGGTCAACCCAAATCCATTTTTCTACGCTCATTTAGTTTCTTATGACCAACTTTCGCGGGGTGATAAATTTGATATCTTAATATTAGATTTCTATAATACCCCTAATGTATATATATATATATATATTTTTTTTTTAGTTTAAAGGTTTATTACTGTATACCGTTATACATACATATATACATATAACATTACAAAGACATAATATAATAGTCAATACATGCATAAAATAAAGAGCGCGACCACACAAAGGGGTATATGCGCTACAACAGTAAATAATGTATATATATATATATATATATATATATATATATATATATATATATATAATATAATATATATATCTATATTAGATTAATAAAAAAATTGGCTCATATGATTACGAATTGAAGCAAAGTTTATTATATATTTACAAAATATATCACACTCTCTATCTCAAGTCGGTAAAACGGTAAGCCAACTCCCATTCCTTTAAATTATGGTCTCGTGAAGCTTTTAATAAAAATAACTAAATGACATATGAATGTGTAGCGACATTAAGGGATAATAAAATTCGAAAAATGTACCCTTCTACTATATCAATATAGATAATGCGATGCAACAATTTCTTTTGATATTTACTACATATATCTATAAGATACCCTTTTTATGTATCAAACAGATGAGAGTGAGGAACGGCCCAAGGAATTCCGAGAAAAGAAATGTAAAAAGGCTTATGCCACCCAGCCTGAGAGAGGAAGCAGTCCTGAGGACGACGACGATCCAGGCCTTGGTAGCTCAGAAACGGACGAGTCCCTGGAGTCGGAATGGCGGTCCTGAACTTTGGAGAGGAAGAGAGGAGGACGAAGAGAGGAAGGAAGAGAGAGACTCTGGTTCCGAGGATACTATCAGCCTTCAGTGTATAAAGGATTCACTCATTATGCATCGCTACGCTGCTGCCCGGGGACAGAGGGAAAAGGAGCTAGAAATTTGTGAAGTGCGGCCACACAAATATGTCGCTAAGACACTTCTTATTTTCTTCCTTGTGTAAAAGTTATTTCTTTTTGCGTAATCTTATAAAAATGAAAAACAGTCGAGCCTACCCATAGTGGCCGCTCAGGGGAACCCAAAAGTGATATCTAAAGACAGGTGACGAATTTATAATTTTTTTATGATATTAATTTTTCTGTAGGGAAGTTTGGGTGCCCCTAATCCTAAACTTATCTTTAAATATAGACGGCCGCTGACTTGGCTTTATGTCTTATTGTGTGTCCTCATAAAAGCGAAATACGGACCAGCCCTGGGTCCCGTCGTCACCTTTCTATAGCTTGACGCTAAAATTTTCACGCAGAAAAAATATGGTTTATAAGCTTTATTTAAAGCAATCAACCGTATTTGGCAGTCATTTTTATAGTTCCTTGAGTTGTCACTAACGACTGTTGGACTTTATTTCTTTTTGTATTTGATGAGGTTGTATATTTTCTTTTTGTCAGTGGAATGAGGCTTTAAAATTAGCTACTTTTCATCTCTTTTTTCAATGAAGTGAGGCTAAAAATTTAATTTTTCCAATGGAGTGAGTTTAAAATGTTACTATTGTTTGATATGATGCTGACAGTTTTGTGTTTTTGGTATAAAAATGAGTTCCATATTCTCTATTTGTAAAAAAATGTATTCGAGTATTTTAATGAATAAAATGAAGTGAAGGTTCATATAAAACAAAATATATCTTTAAGAATATAAAACCTAGCCAGAACATAACATTAAGTATTAGAGAAAGATGATTCTTAATTTTGATCTAAAATGTTGGAAAATAAAAATTAAATTTAATATTTAATTCACAAAGCTCAAGTTTCCTTTACAAATTGATAATAACTAAATATTATACTGTTAGAAGGGGACAAATATTTTTTTAGTATACAATCAAGCAAAATCGAATTCAGATTTAGAAAGATTTATTCTTGTAAGAAATAAGTATAACTTCATTCCAAGGTTTTTGTTGTTGATAGATTTGTCTTTTTTGTCTGAATTGAAACAAAATAGATTAATTTTATCGTTTCCTTAAAAAGAAAATACCCCTCTTAAAGATAAAAAGGCGTGTTCAACCTCAATGTAAGGGGCGGTGGTTCAAATCCCGAGAGGGAATGATCATTTTTTTGTCTACCTCAGAGATAAGATCCTAGCTCGAGTGACTAATTATAATGTTATGATGCTTATTTATATCCAGTCGGATACTGCAATTATGTCGAACCAATTAGGAACACAAAAGCTAAAAATAGACATTTTTTTGTTGCAAGTTTTTGATCCAATCTATTTTATTTGGCTATTTCTTGGAGCGTTATGTGTTGATTAAAAAACCTTATTTTCTTTACAACGATAAAAATTTAAATTAGGAATGAACGTAATATGTAAAAGACATAGGAATATATAATTTAAAATGTACTAAATATGTGTATGCTTACTATAAAAGCAACGTTTTATAAGAGACAATTAGGAAGTTTTGCCTCTTTCGTTGAAAATTGGTCAAAATTTTGATGAATAAGCTGACATTAATAATTAAATTTAAATTGAAACGTTTATATGCAATCATTCTTTTTATGCTAAAAAAACAACTACTTTATTTTAGGATTTAGTGAAATAAACGCTAAGGTTATGGTTAATTTATATATACAAAATAGAAACTGTCCTTTAGATTTGGGCGTCCGTTTTTTGTTCGTGGCGGATTTCTGTCGGAAAGGATTTGAGGATTATCTCAATCTAGCCGTAATATATGTTGTTTCTATATTTCTTCCATTCATTCCACAAACGATTTTATGCCAATGCTATACGAATCCCTTATTAAAACATAGTCACCCAAATCTAAAGGACTTTCATATCTTTCTAGTTGATTGGATGGTAAAGTGATCCATGCCCAGCGTTTTTAATTAAATTAAAAAAGTAACAATTTATAGAGAACACAAATGTTTTGGTTTTAGATCAATTTTTGCGCTGAGTTATAGAAACTATGCCTCAGTAATTTATTTACATTATTGGATTGAATACTACCTTTATTGAAATGGGGTTGCCTTCACAAATATGTTGCATATACTCACAAAAGACAAAATACATTTATACTATATTTTGTTCAATAAAACTCAAATAATTAGAAAATAACAATGAATTAAATACAACAAAGGAATATTCCAAAGAGAAACATTATTTTTCTCATAAGACAAAAAACACACACAAATAAATGATGAAATATCATTTTATCCATCAAAATATGTCATTTTTATGATGTTCTTGTGACAACATCATGAATGGTTAATCTTATGACTGTATATTTTGTAAATATGTATGCCTTTTTTTTGTTAAAATGTATATGTTTTATCATTGTATTTCTATGGAGTAAATAAACGACAAGTATATTTAAACATCAGCCCTGTCATCTTTTAGTATAAAACTATAAAATGCTTATTTTAGATGTGGCCGCATTTCTTGAAACCGAACACTCACAAAGGTAAAGTATAGAATATTGTGGCTTTTTGACAAATAAGTTTTTTTAATATTAGAATTCCTACTTTCGAACCCGTCGTTGTGAAAAAGTATAACCAATAAATCCTTACTGAACAGCTTCATTTATTTTTTCTTCATAAGCAGAAAGGGAGAAATATAAAAAGATCATATTTAATTGTTTTACTATAAACTTAGTATGACTCATAAATTATTATGAAAACTATACCCATTTTTGCTCATGTAGGAGAAGTTATGTATTCAATCGATGTGGACTCATTTTGAGTTGAGTGTCCATGAATGATTAAGTTGGCACTTTCCCTGTGTAGGTTCCTCATGAGATCATAGATCTTTTTATCAATGTTAAATTGTTAAGTCACTTGTACTAAAAAATACTTATATTTAAGACATTCTAAGCTAAAAGGTAGCTTTATAAGCAATTGCACAAATTAATAAAAGTTACCATCCTTGAACTCTTATCCTTTGGCTCCTCTTCAAATCATTTTTTCACAAGAAAATGAATGTATAATAAAACTCTAAGGCATTTAAGAACTTAAAGGTAATAAAAAGTAATGCTCTGTGTCCCTGGTGAGTATTTTCTGAGCATGAGTTCAAGTTTAAAGGGGAGAAAGAAGTCATCACTTTAGTGTGTGTTTAGGGATAAGAAGCAGTTTGATATTTTTAAAGTTGTCAAATGCGAGGGATAATAATGAAAAGCAGTTGGCATTAACTAATAAGTGTCACTTTCCTACTCACTGCTACAGAGGAGTGAACTTAGCAATTGAAATAGAAGAAATAACCCCTGAAAATACTAACAGTGTAAAATAAAACATCACTAAAATCCTTATAATATAAAACAAAAAATATTATCAACAGTTTGTTTTAAAATAAATAACACAAAAAATCTTTAGACCGTAGTTACTGTCAAGAAATTATCCATCATATATAAGAACGAAGTAACATTAATATATTCAACAAATAACCGATGAATCAATAGAGCCCTCTTCAAAGATTTCATGTATAATGCTTAACGAAAGGGCAATAATCGTCTCCTGCCCATTTCCATGAAGGAGATCCTGAGAGAGGAACTTTAGTCGAGAGATGATCGAATGCAGGTCATCAGCTTCAACATAAGAGTTGGCCATAATTTGTTTTGTATTAATGATTTTATATTGCTGGACACAGCATGTATGCTATTTGGTAACCGAAATCCATATTCTACGATCATTTAGTTTCTATGACAAACTTTCGCGGGGCGATAAATTTTGATATCTTAATATTAGGTTTATATAATACCCCTAATACATATACATATATATACATTATACATATATACATATAGTATATATATGTATAATGTATATGTATATAAAATATACCCTGACTTTCTTCAATCTATGAGAATGTCTTTTTTAACATAATTTTTGCTGAAGAAATTAATAGCTGCGTGAAATTAGCTACTTACATCCTTCAGTGTGAGGATGAAATTCCTTACGCAGCACAAGGACTTCGTTACGACAGCCTTTTCTTAGATGGACTTACATTAGTACGAAGACTTTTTAGATCGACAGTTTTTTAATAAGGACTTTTATAAGGTTCCATAAAAACTATATCCCACAACACTTCGTACGAATTCTCAGATTATATATGTCACAAATTTGAAATATTAGATCTACAAATCCACACCAATTGGTCCTCGGATTCTGTTTTTCACGATTATCACAGATTTTGGGTTATACATTCATTACAAATGGGCTATCGAGCTCCGCTTGCCACAATAAGGATATACTAGAGTTACACATCCTTTGCCAATTGGCCCTCTGGTTCTGCTGTCACAATTATGACATATAGAGTAAACATCCATCGCCAACTGGCAATCGGGTCCGTTTGTTACAATTACGCCATATCTTATTTTCCACTGCTCTCATGCTCAACCTATTACAAATGTAACATATAAGGCCTTCAAATCCACCGCCAATGGGCTCTCGAGTTTTATCTGTCACAAATGTAATGATATATGGGGCTACATATCACAGTCATTGTGTCCTCTCGTTCTTCTGACATATATACCGGTTTATGGGAATTACAAATGCTCTATCAATGGGCCATGGGCTTCCCCCTTACACAAGTGGACTTATTGTTTTGAAAGAATGAAACAACAGATAGTTATAGAGCTATTATTAGCAAAATAAGCGAACTCTTCCAAAGTTGACATAAGAAGCAATTAATGTTTTTAGCCCCTGCAAATGGGGACACGCAAATCTTCTTTATCCTAGTCCAGTTCTTTACAATAATAAAGTAAACAAGCAATGTAAATATTTAATACTGAGGATACATGATTAAAAATTAATAATTGATGCTCTTTTCGATCGATTAACAGTTGGTGTATATGTAAATAGAAGCCATGACGTCATAAGTTTCTCAAAGGGCTATTTGATAAAGGTTAATTAATATTTCAAATATGTAATGAATGGGCTCTATAACTTCAAGTAAGTCCTTTGATGAGTAGATTGAAACAATAAGTTACTCTTTCTCTGACATTATGACAAATAGATGGAAGGGCGATATCAATATATTTTATTATTTTTTAATCCTCAACAATAGGATTTTGGCAAGGATTTGTAAGTTTTGATAGTGTATATGACGTCACACCAAACACTTCAAACTTCATAATCTTTATGATAACCATGGAAAAAGTCTTAGCTAGTACATAATGTATTTGTAGTATTCAAAGTCACACAAGGATGGTATAATAGATGAATGAATACAAAAAATACTCTGAAGGCATTAGTCTCCAGTTCGATATTCTTATAACATTTTCATACTTTCAACCAATTGGAAAAAGAGTTATATGTAAGTAAATACACAGCTATCGTATGCAGATATATAAAAATCCTTCATTGCTTCATTGCAAGCTTTTTGAAATATTAAAGCATTGTTGGAATGTTGTCATGGGTCCTTGAGTTTTTTTTCTTTTACTCTTGATTTCAAGTATTATGAGTGGATAATAGATATGTACAGTCACACTGTTGCTTTTAACGTTTCAACCATACATATCACTAAGTTTTTTGTTACACAGATGCATGTGTTCATTTATAATATCTCTATAAAAATATTATGATAACAAGTGATATAAAATTAAATAGTCATTTAATTGTTCTTGAATGAAGAGCCTTTTATAAATTAATATATGAACGTCATTGGTAGTAGTGTGTAAAGTCCTTGTGTACTCTCAAATTTGATTGGTCAAAAAAAAATTAAAAAAAAGGAAAAGGATATGTTGGTACACTTGTAGATACTATACGACTCCATATGCCTTTATATGGACGACTTCTAATCAGTATCATAATAAATGTCGGCATAACAACTACTTTCTTTAAGCCTTTCGCCTTTATCGTGCAGAAGAAAAAGGGTATTTTTGTGGATCTCTACTAGTGAAGGCACTGATGTGGGGAAGGTTGACATTAAAGGTGGGCTGATAGTATGCCCTTTATGTTGTTATACAATTCTATATTATGGAAAATAAGATTTGCTTACTCATGTCGGAATTTAAACATCGTCTGGAGGACTGCTTTCATGGAGTTTGTTTATGTATATATCCGAAAACAAAACAGGAAACCCGATACTTTTAGCTGTATTTGCAGGATCGCTTCTTTTCACAAAGGTTTCACCCATAGAGATATAAAGACATGGAGAGCTTAGTGGATTCTTCAGAGGAATACGTTTTGTGTCCAATATAAACAAATATTATATCCTATGATCAACTTACGAAGACGTAGTACTAATTAGTTTGTTCATATTGGACACATAGATAAAGCTGAACGACGATGTTTCTCTGCTATTCTATATCCTTATATCTTCTAAATTAATACCAATAGAATGTATCAACTGCTCATACCAAGAAAAAAAAGAATGTTTATAGTGTTGTTCCTATCTGTCGACAAGTGGATCATCACTCCCTCTATCGGACATAAAAAATAAAGAAGACATAGTTATCAAATGAAGAAAAAAATATGTTATTTGTGATTTATCCAGAACAATCTATTTCCTATCCTTATCTATTAGCGTATTATGAATAAAATAAAGCAGAAACCTCACTCTCATGGAAAATATCCTTGTTCTTGTCATCATTAAAAAGAAACACATCCTCTCACTCTGAGGGTCAGTAATTGAAATAAGATTTGCCTATGGGGAGCGTAGTATTAATGGGTTAGTTTTTAAATTACCATTTATCACCCTTGAGGATAATGGTTGTATTTAAAAAAAGTAAGCCTATGTAACTGAGAGTAAAACATCTCTCTCAAGCCAACACATGAATATAAAAAAATCTCCAGGATGCTCCTCCATTATCTGACTGACTAGGATAGCTTCATACTATGAGTGTTTAGCATGAGGAATGTATGTAAGGGATTGTATAATAATAACTAGCAGTCATTATTTTGGAATGAACAAGAAGGCTGTTGTGATTTCCATTTACGTCAAATCTCAGCTGTCATTTTTGAGAGTAAGGAGTACAAGGACTACAAGAGAAAGAGAGAGAGAGAGCGAGTGCACCAGCCAAAAATACTCTTGCTACAGAGGCTCATTTTAACATAGAGTGCATCAAAGAAAGCAAAGTAACAGGTAGTCTCACATTTTCCCTTATAATATATGTACTGATACATGTATCAAGGTACAATAATTCCTTTGGTTGATTATATATTGTGTTTCGTAAAAGAATAAATAGATTTCAACGCAATATCAAGATAGTGCCGCTCAAACCCCAGTATGTTTAATTTCCAGAGCTGCGACTATCGAATGTAAATCGGTATTTAGAACTGGAAGCGTTGTTACCTGGTGTGAAGAACTTGAACTTTATAAAATAAATAAACATCTCCGGAGCTGAAAGCCCATTTAATATCGGACTATATATATATATTCAAAAAGACTGTTAAGTAATAATTTGTTTGCTATTGCCTATCATTTCCTTCAAAATCCGAGTACAATTATGATTTGTATAAAAATAACATGGATTAAATTTCAAATAATCTCCAAAAAAATTATCACAAATTTGTACTAAATTGTCCTTTGTTATAAATTGTCCGATACTAAATGCATATGAAAAGTCACAGAGCAAATACATAAAAAAATCCCTTTCGTTCTTATCTACCGCATCCATCGGTATTCGGTAGATATATATTAAAATCTACCGAATACCGTATCGGTGGTACCGAATTCCAGATCTGTTAATTTCCTATGTTGAGACTCTATTTATAGATGGGTATTGGATTGCCCCACATAGTGTCCGTGCTGATTATATTTTCTTAGGGAACTTCGAATTTTATAAGGGTATAAATTGATTACTTAGATCCTCATTCCCCCTATTATCACATCCAAGTCGTGAATAATTATATTACTCTCCCTTCAAGATACTCGCTAGATATAATTTCTTCGTCAAAAAGTATTTTTGAGTAAAAAAAATGAAATTAATTCTTAAACAATTCTTCATTAATTCCTTTTCATACACTCATGGCCACATCTATTGAAAAATATATTTCCCGTGTTTATGTTTTTCTCAGTTAATACATTATCTTTTAGTAGTAGTAGTAACTACTGATGTGATTTTAAAAGCTCCAATCTGTGGATAACATCTAAGTTTCTAGTATAATATATTATCTATTCTCCTTTCAAGCCCTTCCCTGTAGGATATTAAAGCTTTATATTTTTTTTGCTATAACAACAAAATAAAAGTCATACATCTGTTGATACCGTTTAAGCCACATCTATATTGGATTTATTTGTCTCTCATGTCCATGGTAAGAGAGAAAGGGATTCGTAGAGAAGGAGAGAACAGAAGTTCTAAGGAGAGTGGGGCAGAGAGACAAAACGTGGAAGCTTTTTTATGTTTGGCAGGGGGCCTTTCTCCAACAATGTTCCTTCCTTCCTTCTTTCTGAACACCACCAGCATGAATTGACGGATGAAACAGCTGTGGAGGGTTAGTTCTTGTATGTTAGAAACACACATTGAACACTATATTTCACAGATTTGTCAAAAGAAATGTTCATCTAATATATTGTTCAAGTATTGATCGTGATGGGGAATGCAGATGCGAAGCTCAACTTCCGTAAGGCCGTCATACAGCTCACCACCAAGACTCAGGTCGTGGAGAGCAATGATGATCCTTCTGGATCAGTTTTGGAGTGACTCCGTGAATACGATTCAGGATGTCTTTGCCCTCGTACCTTCTGCAGAGATCCGTGCGCTACGTGAGGAGGCTCCTTCAAATTTAGCCACGCTGTGTTATAAGGCCGTGGAGAAATTGGTTCAGGCGGCGGACTCCTCGTGTCGGAGTGCTACGGAGCAGGTGCAGGTCCTGAACAGTGTTCGGCTTCTCACACGGCTCATTCCGTATATATTCGAGGACCCGGATTGGAGAGGATTCTTTTGGTCGAAAATACCAGATCCGGATGGGGATTCTACGGGTAAATATGAGGGACTCTTCCGCCTTGAAATTAAATATTTTGTAATTAATAGGCATCAAATTGTAACATCTGGAAGATATTTTCTAAAAGGCAAAGCGTACAACTAATTAAATGGCTGAATGGATAGTAAAGTTAGCCATGATAGTGCATATTTATTTTATTATTGAGAGAAAGGACGGGGAATCTTTTCGGACAAGGATTTTTTAGTCACTATCTTTATTTCTTTTAACAACTTTACAATTTGGTTTAATTGGCAAGAAAATATATTCTTTTCTGTATTTTGTATGCTTTTATTCAATTAAGAAGGGACCAGTTGAAGACTATGTTTTACCCAGAGCCTTAAAAACATTCATAATTTATTGAGAGATTTTTAAATAAACAGTCTTTCGAGATAATTTTTGCGAAGTATAAAAGCAATATAAACTATAAAGATCCATGAAAAACACAACTACGCCAGCTTGTAGTGCTGTGGATTGTTCAAATTGCTCAGGAGCCCGAGGAATGACTCTTTTTATTTCCCATGGAACAATCCCCCTATAAATGAAAGGTTTTATAGACACATGTTTTGTCATAGATTCCGATTTATTTATCCCAGGCTTGTGAGCGATCAGGAAAAAAATAGCGATCCGATCAAAAATAGCGATCATAAATTCTTTGCGATATAGCGATATAACGATCAGGATTTTTCCGATCAGCGATCCGATCAATTTAATTGCGATCAACAAAAAAATTACCTACGTAATACTAATTCTAAGTATAAAAAAATTAAATGTATATACAGTCAAACCTTTATAAGTATTCATCTTTACATGGCAATGGAATGATTGTTTCCCATAGCCTATGAGCTCCAAAATAACGACTTCTCCATAGGCGCCTGTCTGTATATTTTAGGACAAAAATATCAGAATGATTGTTTCTCATATTCTATGAGCTCCAACACTGTGGCTCCACAATTGACATATGCCTGCCTATTTTAAGACAGGAGATGCCAGAATAAATGTTTCCCATAGCCTATGAGCTCCAAAACAATGACTTCTACATAGTCTGTATATTTTAGGACAAAAAATATATCAGGATAGCACACACTGGCTTTTTCTATTAGTATTAGTCTGTATTTTGTGTTTTCTAAACAAATATTAGTTGTTGGAATGGATTTTGGTCAAAGTGACAGCTAGTTAAGTCTTAAGAAATGTAGGGTCTGTCTCAAAATCCTTATTACAAACATTTTTCTTTTTTAGTTATTTATACAAATTGATCAGATCGCTATTTTTTAGTGATTTTCTTACGATCAAAAGATATAAAGATCAGGACCTTTTGCGATACTCCGATCAGCGATCAAATATCGCTTTATCGCTATTGATCGCCTATCAGAAAAAACTCCGATCAACAAGCCTGATTTATCCTAACAATACAATAGGAACAATAATCATTATTTTCATTTAATACATTGTTTTGAATCGAAATACTTTTTCACCAATCTATTGTCGTAACTCTTTTATAGGGCTCTGGTTTTACGTGCTGAGAGAATCAAAACATAAGACATTTGAGCACTCTTATTTGCCCAAAAATGTTGAAATAGTTCATGGTTCATTAATGAAAGTCAAAAAATCGTCCCACATGCTATGAACTTTAACTTATCATGGATTTTGAAAAAGATTTGCCAATATATGATATTCTCGTACAATTTCTACCATTCAGCTGTCAGAACAATCCTATCAGCGCTCTATCAATTTATATTTGTTAGGAATTTACACTTCAATCTCCTACAATAATGTATATTTTTATGGATTTTTAAAATACAATTTTTGATCCTCCCATTATCTTTTGTGTAATTCGAATCTCAAAACATTCCTATTCGCACTTAATATATGTCTATTTTACTCTAATCACTTCTTCAATTTTTTTCTCAAAAGACAATGTCTACTCAAACCGTAGGGCATAAAAATGATCTTAAAAGTTGCTCCCCCTTGTCAATATTTTCTATAGGAAGATAATCGTATGCTTAACTGCTGAACCAGTAGTTTCATAGATACCCTCTTAGCCAATATTTCGAATCTCTTTCCCTCTGGGTGCTCTAGTATTTTTGTTTTATATGAGTGTTTAATTGGTACGTGATGTTATGGAAGTTAAGTCTCTGACGTCATATGTAAGAGTTACAAGAATGAACCCTAGAGTAAGGGTACCATAGAGATATAAAGAAATAGAGAGCTTATTGGATTCTTCAGAAGAATTATGTCATTGTCCCCAATCTAAACATTTTTTCTATCTCTGGGATCAACTTACGTCATTGTGCCCAATATAAACAAATATTTCTATATCTATGATCAACTTACGATGACGTATTACAAATTACTTTGTATATATTGGGCACAGGCGACTGCTGAACGATGTTTCTCTGCTATTAAAGGGAATAAGCTATCTATATCTTTATATCTCTGATATCTCAATTCTTGTCCTGTAAATCTGATTGATGACTTCATACCCTCACCACATGTCACGGGTCTTACATAAGGAATATGTATGATGTATTTATTTTGGATTACAGATAAGGAAGAAAACTCCATTCCCCTGGCACATTCCATGTTGAATGCTCTCTGCGACCTTTTATTTTGTCCGGAGTTCACTGTTGCGCCAACAAAAACACGAGCAGGTAAAAACGTCCCCCCATTAGAAATATTTCCCTTTTTAAATACCTATAACCAATGTTAAGTTAAGACTTTTAAATAAGTATATTACTGTTTTTATTTTTATTTTTTTAGTCTCTGTAAAAAAGAAAATTGAATTACCGGTTAAAATGTCATTCCTTGTTTCGATCCATCAAGAATGATCTATTTTTATTAATATTTTATAAAAGCTTTAAGATACGATAATATATTGGCCTTCATAACTACCAATAGAAAAATGGGTATTGCCATATGTATATGATCTTTTTAGATATTTGATGCTTTATAAAATAAGAAAATAAGGGGAAAAAATTAGTCGAAAAGATTGATGAGATAGATTTGTGTATATCTACTTTTTTATTATAATTTATTTACTTGTTACACTTTTTATAGATATGATGGGTAGTTAAATGTTCTTGAAATTACATAATGTGACAGGGAATGATAAACAGAAGTGTTAGGGAGAGCGAAAAAATTATAAAGTACTTTAACATTTTCGAAGGATTATTTTATAATAATGACGACTGAAAATATTAAGATAAACTTTTATGTTAAGCCCTCATTTTTTTTTTTAATAACGCTTTAGAGCTTGGTTTGTGTAAACAGATCCATTTTGAAAATATTCATTTTTAAAATAGAACTTTGACTTTTACTAAATATAAAAAATGGCCGAATGGATTTTATATCTTAGTAAAAAATATAATAGATACATCGACAATTCAAAAAGTCATTTGTCAATCAACATAGGCGATAAGATTGCCCATTTATTTAGTGAAAGATTAAAACAAATAAAATAGCACGAAAAGCCCTTTTTCCTCTCAGCAATGTTAATATTAAAAGTGATTACTCATAAGACACCATTTAAAGCCTGAAGTGCATGCTGTAAACTGATATCCTTTTATTATCGTTATATATAGCTTTAGAGTTCTTAATTACGATGTACTCTCTTATAGATCAATCAAAGTGATTCCTTTACCTAGAGTTTCTTTAGGAAAATGATATTCCTACAAGGTGAACATTATAGGTGTGCTTTTGTTTAAAAGCTTGTAAATCAGATAGGAGGAACTCTCCTTCAATAAAATAATCGACTCCTTTAGTATAACTAATTAAGTTTGCCGAACTGCAGTTATGACATTCATTTGGCTAGTAGATTAAACTAATTTATAATTCTACCAATTTATTTATCACAAAAGAATATAACAGACTATCAATATACAAATTAGACAAATATGCAAATCTAAACTCTTTGACAAACACTTTGATCTCATTTTTGAAACAGTAATTTTGAGCAAAGTTCTTAATATTTTATAGTTATGAGAATATCAAATGATATACCAATAATACGTTGTCTTATATTATCAAAAAAGATTAAAGGAACGGTCTATACAAATCGCTTTCATCTCACTATCTCCCAAACTTTTTTTTGAAATATTTTGTTGTTCAAGTAATATATTTTTGTTATTCATTAAAAAAACCTTCAAATAGACACACAAAACTGTTATATTTCAATAATTTTTTTGCTTATATGCCTCGACGAATTGCATCCGAATATTTTAATTAGTCGCTTAAAGAACATTAATGTAATCCGGCTTGTGAGATTTCAGCTTTTTTGCGTTCAGCGTTCAAAAAAAAAATAAAAGCGTTCCGTTCAATGTTTTTGCGTCCAGTGTTCCGTTAGCGTTCAAATATTTTAAAAAAATAAAAGAATTTCCGAAAAAAGTAATGCGTAGTGATGACGTTTTGTTTTTTTAGAAAAGAATGTCCCAAAAAATGATGCGTAGTGATGACGTTTCTTTTTAGAAAAGAATTCCCTAAAAAGTGATGACGTTTTTTCCGAAAAAAGTCCAAGAAATGTTTGGAAAAAATGAACGCTGAACGTAAAACTCTTTTTTTTGCGCTCAGCGTTCAGAAAAAAGTTGCGTTCCGTCAGTGTTCCGTTCATGAACGTGCGTTCAGCTGAACGCCGTTCAATTTTGCGTTCCGTTCACAAGCCTAATTACAATTTGTAATTAAGAAAGACATACATATATGCGATGTGAGTTTTTACATGTTAGAGGTTGCGTTCGTAGGAAAATTTATATCTTCCGATAATTAGAAAATATATCAGACATCTGAGCATCCTTAAACCTTTTTTTTATTTAATTAATTTCCAAAAGAAAAGAAAAATATTTGCTAACTAAATGCAACTTCTATGTAATTTTTGTACTTCCTTAAATATCTTTTGGAGGCCACTATCAATATTTTAATTTAAATACACAAAAGACATTCTATTTTACAGACATTCTTATTCACAAATTATTATATATTTCTTATTATCTTAATAAGAACCTTATCCATTTTTATCCGCTATTTTCTATCTTAGATGGTTGACTTAATAATGATCGAAATGAACATATAATATTCTCTTAAATAACTGTTTACTTAACCAGATGCTTCTTATGCATTAAGTGTCTAATGATATCATAAAACCTCCAGATATTTTTGGGTCATTCATGTATGTTATTTAATATAATTTTTTGTTGTAAAGATGTAAGCTTCTTTCATCCGTCAACTTAAGCAAAATATGTGAAATCTCTATTTTGTGGCCTAGCAATTCAATGAATATTCCTGAAAAATAGAGAATGGAATAAGGAAACAGAAATCAGCTAAATTAAACAATTTTTTTACTTTTTTGTCAATACTATTAATCTTTAGGTAAGAAATCAAACCCTTTTATTGCATAACATTTTTTTCTTTTTTATAAATAACTTGGAATACTAAGTTATATCAAATGTTACATATGGTTATAAATGGTATATATATATGTATATATAAAGCTTCTAAAGAAAGCCATGAACAAATATAAAATTGAGCTTTGTTTTTTTATTATATTCATATCTCTTCATGGGAATCTCTTATTATGTGGATAAGAGAAACATATTGAATGTGAATCCAAATTTATATATCAACTTACAAACGTTTCGTTTGGAATATCCTAGTGTTGGGGTTTTATAATATGTCTTGATAATGCCCCAAAATTGTATATATTATCAGGAGAAACGCACTCTATTATTCTAGACCCATATTTATAGTCCCGGGTCATACGAAATCTGTATATATAATTACCAAAAGATAAATGGCCTGATTCATAAAATGTACAACTACGTTATAACCAAGGTAAATGATAGTCAACGACTGTCCATAATGTCTAGAGCACAGATTCCCTTTATTCCCTTGCCGATGATTTTAATGAGATCGCACCGGCAATCATTCCTTTTAGTAAAAATATATTGCTACAACAGGTTTTTGATGACGAGAAAAACTTAGATAAGATTAATGACTTTTGACCATGTTCTTGAGGAATCAGGAAAAATAGCGATACGAACTGAATTCATTATATCCGATCTGATATAGCGATATAAAATCCGGAATTTTTTCGGTCAGCGATTTTCATAGTTAAAAAAAAAGTACGTTTAAACAAGCCTACAAATGTGATTAAAGTGAGTTATACATTTGTAAGTAAGAATCAACTCAGTCTTTACTTCTATTCTTAAGTTAACTTGTAGCATATTCTCTATGTCTCTGTGCACCTATTTGTTTCTCTGCTCCTATTTGTAGCTTATGTGTATTTAGATATTTCCCTTCATATAAATTTATATCTCAGTTCAAGTTTTAAGCTTCATCTCAGTTAAGATCAATTAATTGAAGGAGTTAGTTATTTAATCCTTTCGGCAATAAATTATATATATATATATAAATCACACAATTATTTCCTTTTAATCTTTTTTACTGTTTAACAAAAAAAACTAAAATGAAAAATCAAGAATTTCCTTGCATATGCTTTTTTGATAAGTGAAAAAAGTACGATAAAAAATATTGTTTCATTTTCTCATTTCTTAGACACCCCAAATATGTACCTCACAAAATTTGCTTTTTATTAGATTAAAATGCGCCTTCAATTATTGTTTACGAGAAGGGGACTACTACCTTTATTTAAAATTAGATAGAGTCATGACGTACATTCACTACTAAAAATAAATTAGAAATGCGCTGATGTTTGAAAATTAAAATAAATCAAAATATTTGACAAAGACCTCAAACTTTATATAATGTTTTTTGTTGACTCCTTGTCGATGAAAAATAAAAAGACTTTTTAAAACGTTTAAGACAAAAAGTTTCAAATGATTATTTTTATTTTTATTATTTATTTATTGAGTATTTGTATGTTTTTTAAATCTATAAACTGTAAATTATATCCAATACAAAGAACTATTGTAGATTATAATAATTTTTTTAGCTAAGTACCAATATTTTGATACTTGATGCCCTTGCATTCCATTCCAACATATTTGAATTGAAGAATGTAAAACACTTTTTAGGGTTCATCTCCCACTATGCTTTCCTTATAATCGGCAGAGCTCGAGTGCCCATGGCGATGAATTGTAGCTCTAATATTCCACTATCAAATAAAATAATGAGACTGTGTTTTTATGATTTTTTCACAAATAATTATAAAATTACCTTCAAATAAGCTTTATAATCTTAAAACTATATAATTGAATTGTTATGTTAATAGTTATTATACATTATAACATTTGGAGCAAAAAGGCATATGGTATGATGGTTTTCAAAGAATATGCTATATTCTTTACTTGACTAAAAGTGAATATTGGACGGCTCTTAGAAATGAACAAAAAAAATTTGGGAGAAAAATTATGAAATAATGCTGAAGATCCCAAGACATTGCAAGATTAATCAGGGATCAAAAACCAATAGACAACTCATTGGTCTCTAAAAACGGATCGTGGTTATGCACAGTCACTGAATCTCTAAAAAATATCATGGAAACTCACTTCCCTGACTGCAGAATCGGCGTAAATTTTGAAAGACCATCACAAACTAATACTTTTGGATTGATTATTTGAACTATGACAAAGTTAGGGAAACTTTAAACTCCTTTGGAGCACATAAAGTCCAGGATCCGACGGACTTAAACCAATTATATTACAAACACCTAGTAGAAAATATTACATGCTACATTATTGATCTTTATAAAGTAATTCTTTAGCACTGGATATACATCGAAGAAATGGTGTTAAATAAAGGCTGTATTTTTGCCTAACCAGGCAAAGATGACTACTGCTCTGCTAAATATTGTAGACCTATCAGCCTTTCCAATTTCATCCTCAAAGGTAGAAAGAATAGTACAATGGAAGTAGAAAAAGTAATTCCATCTTTCATTCTCAACACGCCTACACAAAAGGCTTTTCTACTGAGACGGCACAATCACAAGTAACTGATATTATCGAAAAATCGATATGTCAGTATCAGTGTACACTTGCTGTCAGTTTTGATTGTACTGGCGTATTTGATATATTCAATTTCATTCCGCCAACAAAGCAATGTCGAAATTCGGAATTCCAGTGAGCATCACATCCTGGTATAAAGACCTCATCAAAACTAAGATGGCGCAGCAGAAAATAAAAGGAGAAAGGGTATGCATCACCCCAACGCGTGGAAGTCTCAAGGAGGAGTACTTTCGCCTGTGATCTGGAATGCCGTGGGACACTCTACTTACAAGTTCCACAAAGGTTCAATCAAAGCAATGGCTATGCAGATGACATTATCTTATTAATAAATGGAAAACATCCACAAAGACTTGTCAGTAAAATGCAAGATGCAATAAATATTGGATGGGGAAGATCAATGGCTTGACCTTTAATCCAACAAAATATAGTACTATAGTATTATCAAAGGCGTATAAACTGAGTCAAAATATTTCCACAGCTACAAATGGATGGACAGGAGATTGAGTAGTCAACACGCTTGAAATACTTAGGTTTGGTATTTGGACTTACTTGGACAGAACACCAGAAGGAAAAAGCTGCCAAGTGCTCTCGCTTATGGAACATGCAAAAGCAGTCATAGGTCAAAAGTGGGGGCTGAGTCCGATAAAGTTATCTGGCTCTACGAATCATGATTAAACCAATCATATGTTATGGTTGTCTTGTTAGGGGTCCATACTAATGCTTCAAAAAAAGTGGAATCAAAATACTACCAGTGTACAAAGGAAAGCACTGTTATCAATCACTCAAACACTAAAGTCAACACCTAC
>CP045906.1:8915246-8931189 GCA_013387185.1 Caligus rogercresseyi | reverse complement strand
AAGTTATGTTGCCGCACCCTGTATATATATATCTATCATAATAAAAAAGAATTCCGTTCGTACTTTGTTCGTTCGTTCGTTTCCCTATATCTTCCCGACGGTTCATTAGATCATGACGAAATTTCCAGTGAATAGTTTTGAGAGCTCAGGAGTGTTTTAGTGGGGTGTTATTTCCCGGAAAATTCGTCATCGCCATATTTCTTTTATGCACCAAACCGTTTTTTGTCGATTTTTTAAATTGCTACGTAAATTTTTGACCAAATTTTCTGTGGCGTAGACGTGAGGTTGTAGAACGTGTTTTTATGTTTTTGACTGTTCCCGTAATGTTGCGTTTTTCATATGATTTCTTAAAATTAAGTTTTTTTTGTCCCTTCTTTTCCCCCCAAATTTAAAGTTTGTGGAAATACAACTTTTTTATAACACAACTCGCGCTAATCAAATTATATTAATGCCTAGAGATGGAGAATGATTTTAACACTCTTAACCTTTCTTGATAAATATATGAGTCGTAATCTCTCTCAAGTTTTTGCTGTTTTCCCCCATCAACGGAGATCAACAAATACTCGATATTCATCGCTACCATACTATATTCGGCACTCTATGTTCCCTGTGAAGTGACTTAAAAAATAGATTCTTGTATGATTTTTAAATCCCAGCCGTAGGAACAAAACGAAAAAATGGTAATGAAGACCCAAAGACAATTGTTGGAGGAACTGATTTTAATATGAAAAGTCACATGCGATGACTCACTGAAATTATTCGAGTAATTTGTTCTTTTTACGTTGTTAAATAACTAGCCTTAAGGAATACAAAATGGAAAAAATGGCAATGAATACCCCATGACGACTTTTCAAGGAAACTTATCTTAATATGAAAAATCACATGCATGACATCACTAAAGATTTTTGTGTGATTTTTTTTTCATTTCAGACTATTGCCAAGTTGGAAAATCCCGGGCAGCGCCGGGTAACATTCGCTAGTGTATATATATATTATATATATATGATATATATATATTACACTAGCGAATGTTACCCGGCGCTGCCCGGATTTTCCAACTTGCAATAGTCTGAAATGAAAAAAAATTACACAATAATTTTAGTGATGTCAATGCATGTGATTTTTCATATTAAGATAAGTTTCCTGAAAAGTCGTCATTGGGTATTCATTGCCATTTTTTCCATTTTGTATTCCTTAAGCTAGTTTATTTAACATCGTAAAAAGAATAAATTACTCGAATAATTTCAGTGATGTCATCGCAGTGACTTTTCATATATATATATCATATATATAATATATATAATATAAAGGTGTACTCCTAACATGAGTTAGGCTCACTTCGAAGGATTTCATTTTTGTCTGAGTACATTATTTAGATCATGCACGACAGTTCTGCAAAACATAGACAAACATATTAGTCAACGATTACATATGGCATGGGTAGTCGTTAGCAAAAATATATTGGAAATTTGCAAAAACTATTAATTAAGTTGGTATCGGTAGATTTCAATTTCTAAAGAAAAAACTATACAAAGGAATTCATTTCCGATCTATCAAGACAATCAACAAAAGATTTGCGCCAATTTAGCACCCCTCAAAACAAATGTATATAAATTATTTAATATATCGGTAGTAACTATAAGCAGCCGATATCCATACATTATTTGTATTATAAAATGGCGATTAGACATATTTTTTATTTAAATAAATAGTTAAGTGTTTTGTCCACATAATAGAGATTTTTGGGATTCTTGAAAGCTTGAATACATTTAAATTCCTTATTATTGGTTTGATTTCAGAACTTTCTTATAATTAACTGTTTGTATACTTGTTGAAGTAAAAACCGCTTTCTTTCTCTCAGTATTAAACATAAATCTGCTGTCCTTGTTCAATTTTTTAGATTTTAACCAAAGTAAATTGAAATGCAATAATGTCCAATATTGTCAAGAGAGGTCACTTTTCGCTTGAAGCTTTTTTATGATTTCATAATGGCGAGTGGGAAGAATATATTAGGGCATTAATTTCCGTTGTATCAAAAATGTACATATGTATCATCAAATAATAAGTTTATCCCGGATCTCTCAGGGACGGCTTTGGAGCTACGCTGGGACACACTCTACGCTTCTACTCAAACGGCTCAAAGGTGAGCTTACGTTTCTGAGACGCCATTAAGAACTTTATAAAGGTTTCCAAAGGTCAAATACGAAACTTCATTGATTTTTAATTTAACATCTATTTTATGAACTCTTTATACTTTTATATATTATTTTTTATCTTTTTGTTGCATTTTAATTTTGAATATTTTTGTCAGATATTATTTTTTATGATAATATAGTTGTAGCCGCTTTTGATAGATTGTATATTTTATGTGTGATTTCAATTTGTTTTGACTTTAGTTAGGGTTTTCATTTTAAGCTATAATGTTTTAATTATATATACATATCTATATACAAAACTCTAATCAAATAAGTCATAAAAAAAGTTTATAAATAAATTATTTTATAAATAATAAAATTGAAACTTAATATTTACCTTCATTATATCAGAAACACATATGTTTAGATAAACTATTACTTGAATTGCTTCCTCTGGCAATATTCCATTTTCCTCCTATCATTTAAGAATCGAATTTGTCAGGGATATTTACAACCAGTCATTCCGTTTTAGGAACGGCAAATGGTAGATTAAAAGCGGTCATATAATTTGAATTGAACCTTGAAGACATGTCGCCTACTTGTCTGATTGTGTGTCGAACTGGATCGTTTCTTTTGATATTTCATTGTGGATGCAACCAGGACATACATTATTATTTTCCAGTTTGCAACATGACAAGTTAATAAGAGTAATTTATTACCTATTTAGTAACGACTTCAATTAAAAAAATAAAAAGTCGTGTTTTGTATTTGTGATTGGGATTTATTTTAGATGGTATCACTCCACAAGCAAACATTCAGAAATGTTATATTGCATCATTGCTTGAGGGAATATAATATGATATATATATATATTAGTATCAAAATCCGATCTAAAGGCAATTGGGGTATTTTTTTTATTCTGCCCCAAGATCATTTTCTCCAAAACCATTGAAAAAACAATTATATAGGAAGGAGAATATGAAGCATATAAATAAGTTTGATGGAGAAAAACCGTTTAAAACTCGTTTTCTTCCATATTGAGTTTTTGATGGCATGAAATCCCTCCCAAAAATAAATGATCATTAGATATATCTTTAGCCTCCAACATCCCACACGTGTTGCATGGTATAATAACTTATTTCCTATTTCAGATGCATAAACCGACTTTATATAGATATAAATTTCATATATTTTACGTGGATCTTTATCTTATTAAAAATTCTTGGAATTATTAATTGATCCGCGACAATAATGAATATATATATAAAATATCCCTATTCTTGGTGTTTTTAAATTTTTTCTTTTTTATATTATTTTTACCTATCAAATACTTTTGAATTTTTTACTGCCTGTAGACTTTTATATTTATTTGTTTAATACTCTTTTCAAGTTTATTTAAGTGGTGCATTGTAATTTTTAGTATGATAAATGAATAGGTTTGAGTATTAAAAATATTATATCCTTTATTAATATATCTACTAAGACCAGTAGCTGAATCCATAGTTTTGATTTTTGTAAAATGTGCAGTTACATACTTTATTGATTATAGACTTTTGTTTGCAGCAGAGAATTCGAACACATTTACTGAACCGTGTGTTCAATGAATTGAATTGTTAGCGAATAAATTAAAATAATTTAATAATTTAAGAACAAAAAGGAGTGCCATCAACATCTTTATAGCCAGGTTGGTGATGAAATATATTATAGTCCCAATAGGTTCCGATTACACTAAAAACATAAGGACAACATATTTGTCAGACGTATTCCTCCATTGATTTATCTTACAATTTTTGTGTATTGTGTCAATAATATACATAAAACCCGTTCTTTTCATGTTTTCATGGATATGATTATTGTTAGATATCAAAATATATTGTAGCAATAATTATTGAACACATGAGGGAGGAAAAACACAATACAAAATTTGTTCTTCCCACTTGACGGTGTGACGTCGTTAAAAATCACTGACAAGTTAAAAGCCAGCTTCTTAGCAATATGGCGGTCCTTTTTTTCAATATACCTTGGTTTTTGTCTTTCCTATCATGGAATGCAGTATTATTATTATTGTTTATATTATATAGATATATATTTACAAAGCCCGAGGAGAGGAGATCTGTATGCTCGGTTTACTCTTAGTCTTTAGGAGAGTGTGCGCTCAAGTCTGTAAGAGTCATACCACACACTTTACTAGCAAATAGTTTGCATATTCATATACTCAAGGTACTTCATCCAAACAAATAGGTAAAAAAGAAAGAAGGGGAAATACCGAAGGAAAAATGTCAAATAGGAAAAATAAAATTTTAAGACTTAAAAAAAAAAGAATTTGTCATCAGGTTCTAGTTTGTATTGATTAGGGAATTAAGTACTGATTTCTAATCACTTTCTTGCGGGGCTGAAGTCTTAAAAGACAATTAGGATGAAGGACTAAGTTAAACATTATTATTGTGCCAAGAGTAAATAATAATTGAATTACATGTTTCAAATGGCTGTGTGTTATATGAGTGGGCTACGATCGTTAATTCGATTCGATCTAGATCAAAGACTCTACCTTGATTTGTCTTTTGGGATCTTTCCCAAAAACAAAAAAAAAAATTACCAATAAATGACTTTGAACTGAACAATTTGTATACGATATAACATTTTTTTAAATACTTTTTGAATGGCAGAGTGAATTATTGAGATTCTGGAAAGTATTTTCGATATTTACCATGCATATTTGATATTCATTATTGATTATTTTACCAGTATTACTCGATGGCGTTACATCCATTTGGATATAAATAAGGAAAACCACAATAAATTCGAACTTTAGTTTTTTTAAATAAAGTGACCAGAAAAGCATTCCGTTCTTAGGTGACAAAACTTTATCCAAAGCATTGAATGGTAAACAATATTCGACCAAGCTAAGTCTCTCTGCCTTAATTGGTGTGTTGAAGTTGGGTTTTAATCAGTTGAAATTGAAAGTTGATGCTATGAAATCAATATTTCAAATATTTGATAGATGTCTTAATTTGTTCAATTTTTGTTGTAGTTTTGTAGAAAAAAGGTTTGGCCTTGAGAAATAATAAATACTATAAAACCTTGGGTAATTTGGGTTAAAGAATTTATTTTTTAAACTTTTTTATTGGGGTGTGCCGTTGATACTGTGCAAGGTACTGGAATAGTAAACAAGATTGTATAAAGGTTACTAAGTCATCGTTATTTTAGTACATTTGTATCTGGTATCACTTTTATTACTTATATTTCTATTCGGAGAGGATGAGGTCAATCAAGTGGCCTACATAGTTAACAATCGCATCGCTACTAATAGAGAAGCCTGATTTTCTTCTTAGCCCGATATAAGCTCGGAGAGCCTGCTTAAGAAATCATGCATAGTTCGTTTGTGTCTTGACTGTCACTTTTCCTCGTCTATCAGCTACCAAGGGATGGAGAAAGGGCTTCGATTGTGGCACTTTCCAAGTATCCATTGGATCACCCCCTGCATGAACTCTCCTGAGGCTGCTGCTACCATTACTGCTGTGTAATGAAGAGGGTGAGCGAAGACGAATGTTTCGATCAACTCAAGAAGCTCCGACAAGATGTTGCCATTGTAGTCCGAAAATATTATATTTTAATGAATTTGTTGAAAATTCCGAGTTTTCTAATGCAGCTCTTTATTTATGTGACACTCTGTTCCAACAAAAAGTTATAATACGATTATTTTTACAACTCTTCTTTCTTGGAGTCTAGACCATGAATTAGAATTATTAAACTATTCATCACAAAGAAGGAAAAACTATGTCTTCCTGAAGTATTTCTACACGCCCAGATCCTATCAAGCACTGATTTTATCACTTTATATCAATCAATTTGTCATCAAGGCCAGGATAAATTACATAGATTTTCCTACTCTTAATATAAATCCGGCTTGTATTATGACAATAGAAATTATTATTATTCTCATCTTGTGAGGATTATTTTAAAACAAGGAAATACTTTCTTACCTTTACAAATTGCTTATTATCTTTGCTTAACCTTTGTGTTTATATATATATATATATATATATAGTTAAATTGGTGTTCTTACAACTTATCGGATCGATTTTGTATTGAAATTTATTCATTCATCCACAAACACATTAGATATTAATATCCTTTTCTTCGGCTAATATTGGGAACCCCCGAAAATTCCCCATCATTTATAAAGGAACAACGGTCACAATATTTCAGAAAATATGGCCTACAGATATTTCACTATCCTCTTTAGGCTTTTATTTTTTTCTCATCTTCAAAAACATTCATAATTAATTGTTTTAAAGTCCAAGGATGTGCATTTCCATTTGTGCATATAAATAAATCTATTGCATTTTTAAATAATAAAATATTTGATATATTGGCATAGTTAATGCATTTACAACTTAATGTATTTAGATACATTTTAAGTGATCGTAAAACTAATGCAATTCAAAGTTATTGATAAAAAGGCCTTGTAGAGAGTGTTTTTTTCTTCTTTTTCCACAAATGCACATTGAAAATTAATACTACGAGCCAATGAAGGCTAAAAATATATAATTTATAACTTTGTCCCTTCAAAACGAATCAAATTTAAATCATCTTTTGTGTGTAATGCATTCCATGATTGGTTAACAACTATTTATTTGCAAAGTGTGTGATTGATATAATATAAAAAGTAAATATAGTATAAAACAGGACTCGTGCAACGATGACATCGACTTATTGTCCTATATCTTGCTCATATCTTCAAATCACCTCATAGAGAACACAGAGTGCCGAAGCCACTATTGGTAGCGTTGAATATCAACTTATTTGATAGCTCTTCATTCTTTCCGAAAGACAGTGACACATATATATATATATATATATATAGAGAGAGAGAGAGAGAGAGAGAAGAGAGAGAGAGAGAGAGAGAGAGAGACTATTGGTATGGTGCGTTGAATATCAACGTATTTGTTAGCTCTTCATTGTTTGAATAAATACAATCAAATCTTATTAGGGGGCACTTGTTTATAGAAGTTACCTGTCTAATTCGGTCACTCAAATTTCCTCCACAGAAAAAAATATACGTATAATAAGCATTTTATATAGTGGCCAGTATTTTGGCTGCCTTGAAGGGCTGCTTTAGACTGGTTTGACTGTATTTATTGGCAAAAAACAATTATGATAAAACAATTTTATTTCCACAACTTATTCAATTTTAATTATATTTATAAATAGATATAATGAATGTTAAAAATAGAGAAGAGTGAATACTTTCGAACATAGAAGGAAATGATGGAGCCCTCACACTCAAAATCCCTTCCGAAACCAACAACTCGTGGACTCTCGCTTCGAGGGAATCAAGTTTTGTCCAAGGAAGTATCACAGCCATAAAGTCATGAAAAAGCTATTGAAATTTTATTAGCTATTTCAATTTTAATATCTACTTTAATCTTTTAATTCAATGTGATGTTTTATTATTATAATATGATTTATTCTAACTTTTATCCTCCTAAATCTATAATATCATTGCGACATTTTTGTTTTTGTTTAATCTAATGTGATGCTTCTTTTATCGTCGTATTGATTTAAGACTGCCTTCTTATATATTTTATACGTAACTACTTCGACTATTATTTAGGAACTTAAATATAGGAGGAAAAGAACATGTAAAAATAAGAATAAAAGTAAGATTTCTGTAGCCCTAGCCATAATACATCGAATTCCTGCACTATATCAGAAAAAGTACATATTTTACGATCATCATACGATATTTTAATCATAAAATTTATAAGTGTATCAAAGATCCTTAAGTCTAAACTATGCCCCATCCATAGTTTTTCCAAAAATCGTCATTCAGTTAAAAACAATATATTGTAAATATGAATAATGTTTTGGAACAAAATATGATATTTGTTATTAGTCCTGAGCCTTCTAAAAGTCATCGTATTATTTTTTTATGTAGCATATAAATTCAATACGTAAGATTACATAATATTACATCGCCTCAAAACATATTTTTAGACGATTTTTATAATCAGCAGTACTCTTTTTTTAAACTGCCATGTACAAAAGATAAAGTAGCCTAAAATTCATAATATGTTCAAATTATAAAGACATTTCATTGTTATCTAATGCATATTTCAATTCTAATATATTTATAAATGCCTTTACCTTGGATATAGACTCATTGATTTTAAAATCAATACGATTTCATATCCTCTTTCCCATTGTTAATAGCCAAATGGGTCGTTCCTAATGGCAAATATTTAGACCTCAATATTGAAAAAGGAATGTATATATATTTTTTTCATCACGCATGAAGAGTCCAATATACACATAACTAAAAGGGACTTCGAAATGCGTACGTGGATAGGATTTCCCTTCAAAGTATATCTGTTAAGTTAAGAATGTTTAGTCAAGGATCACCCGTATTCATTTGGGTCGTACAGATTTCGAATGTTATTTAATATGTAGTTTATTGGGGTTCTTCAAACTCAACGAAAATTTAAACCTTCAAGTTTAAAAGATATGGTAGTTTTGGCCACAATTATAGTAGTTTTTGGCCGTCAAATGTACCTCCAACGAAGTTGAAAGTGTCATAATAAATAGTATCTTATTTGGGCTTCCAAAAATAAAGATGTCTAATGATCCTTGGCTCCACATGTAATGATTATAACATATTTGGGTTTCAAACCAACTTCCAGTGGATTTTGTTACGTGGAATTCTTAGTTCCCTGCTCTTACAATACAATAGCCCTTATGAAGCAAATTATATAGTAAATAATAAATATATATGTATATATTAATACATTAATTAACAAATATATGAATTAATAAATATATCAGCATACTAATAATATATTAATATATATATATATATAATATGTCTTTTTATAGAACAGCTATTTATTATAATTGTAGCTAAATGTTTAAGTATACAACATAGTTTGACCACTTTTTGTTTTGGGATAAGTATAATAGTTTTGAATTTATATATTTTACAAAAATAACACTATGTAAGCAAGGATCACATGCCACCATTATGTGTACAATGGCTACCTGTATCTAACGGTCACTTCTTTTGCTCTCTTTATTAGTCGTTATAGACAGGTTTGACTATATATGTCTCAATTAAGACAGTTTGAGGCTGCCGAATCGATCTATAATGAGCCATCGCGCTCGAGATTCATAGTTAGGTTATATCGGGTTACTAAATAAGTGTCACTTGACAATCGAGTTCTTCATTCACAAATGTGGCCAAGGAAACCTTAAACTATTTTGGTTCAAAGGGATCTCACTGTATTGTATATGCAATAGCTGTGTGAAGGGTAAAGCTAAATCCTATGGAACATTGGTTTTGAGTAATGTCATATTGGGTTTTCAAGTTGACTCAGTTCTTAATTTCAAGTTTTCCATTGACGTTAAATATCACGTGTCACTATACTGTCAGATTGGGGGTTAAAAAGTGTTACTGTCGTTGGGTTCTACAATTCACATTATTAGCATATTCCAAGTCCTAAACACATCTTATTATTTTAATCCCTAGTTGACTTGTCTAACTTAAACTTATATATCCTTTTATAAGCATATAGATTTCAACAAAAGTCCTTTGAAAAGTCACTGAAACATAAATATATTAACACTTAAGACCCTCAACAATGCAAGAACCACAATTAGCCATGTCATATGCCTTATTTGAACCTCAAGCCATCGCCAGTGGCGTGGAATCCATATTACATGTTCATATATTATAAAAACATAAATAAATAACTCTTTCTTTAAATATATTATAAATATAAGTAACTTAAAAAAATATTTGAGTGTCTTACTTTTTTCCTTGAATTTTCCTGAGCACTCATCTCTGAAACGTATATTAAAACTAATTTTCAGGATCCATCGTTTATGAACTTCATATTAATAACAAAAAAGAAGAATGAAGATAAGGCGTACGCACGTTTTATTGTATGTGACTTCGCGTATTTTTTCTTCATATGTATGTATATTTAATGCATATCATGAAACAGTAAATAATACAAACAAATAAAGTAACAAGAGTATACATTCATGTACATAAATTCATTGTTTCGATTATCATTATAATTAAGATATATATATATATATATAATATCAGAACAACCGGGAGACTTTTTTCGCCGGACCCGGGCCGGACTTTAAATTTTTCAAGTCGGGACTTTAATATATTTCGTTCCTTCATCATTCTCAAAATGACGGACGTTTTTTAGAAAAGAATTTCTAAAAAAATTATCGAAGAAGTGACGACGTTTTTTTAAACGAAAATATTTCTTAACAAAAAAAATGACATTTTTTTAAAAAATCATTTCCTAAAATGGCAACAGTAGCGAACTAATTTTTTTAATATTTTTTTTTTAGTTTCTAAAAAACGTTGACACTTCCACAATGAAGAACGAACGAAAATATTATTAACGTCCCGGGCCGGGACACTCAAAACACCGCCGGGACCCGGTCGTTTGCTTATATAATATATATCAGGCTTCTGACGGAACGCAAAATTGAACGAACGGCGTTCAGCTGAAACACGTTCAACTTTTTTTTTACGCTGAACGTTGAACGCAAAAAAAGTAAGTTTTTGCGTCCAGCGTTCCATTTTTCCAAACATTTCTTGGACTTTTTTCAGAAAACCGTCATCACTTTTTTGGAAATTATTTTCTTAAAAAAACGTCATCCCTTTTTGGAAATTCTTTTTTTAAAAAACGCATCACTACACATCACTTTTTGGAATTCTTTTCAAAAAAAAAAGTCATCACTACCGCATTACTTTTTTTGGAAATTCTTGTCTAAAAAAAACGTCATCCCTTCGCATTAATTTTTTTGGAAATTATTTTCTAAAAAGACCCGCTTGACCCTGGTTAGATACATATTTTTTAATAAAAAACCTAAAGTACTCTATTTGTCTAAAGTACACAATATTTTTATTACTTTTTTTTTACGCTGACGCTAACGGAACGCTGAACGCAAAAAACAGTGAACGGAACGCTATTTTTTTTAACGCTGACGCTCACAAGCCTGATATATATATATATATATATAATATATCTATATATTATATAATACTAATATATATATATATATATATTATATACTATATATATATAGGGTTCGTAAGCAAACGTGGACTGGTAATGATAGTATTTATTCTAATTTATGTTGAGATATTTTATATTTTTTAAAGCTTAACTGGTTTGTCTGATTCTTGTACATAATTTTCTACTATAAACATGCTATAAATCATCAGTGAGCAATGCAAAAAAAGACAGCGCATCTTAGATCTGCTTGACGCGCAAGGATCATGTCCATCGTTGAATGCTCCAGGAGCCTGGTTTTTAAGGTGGCCAAGATGAAAAGGGATAGAAGACCTCAGAAGGAAGAAAGAAGCGGAGAGGACAACTTGAAGAGAGAATTCCTGGCCAGCCAAAAGATAAAGATCAAGGAGTTTTCGTAGATGAGGTGACCTTACGAGGGCTATGAAAAAAACTTAGGTTTAAAATCATACACGATGACTCCACTCACCTCTTGACCGTAGAAATAAGACCAGGAGCTCGAGATGTGCCAGAAATCCTTAAATGGCTGAAGAACATGGGTCTAACATAACTATTCTGGACAAAAGATTTTGACTGTTGATCAATCTACAACCGTAGGAACGAATTGCTAGCTTGGAAACAATAGACGAAGTTAAAGGGTGTACCGCACAAAACATCCCGATCAACTTGGTCCTCGGCGTCGTGGCCCCCGATTACAGAAGAATGCCTCCCTTCTTGTTCAAGACCGAGGAAAAATTCGACCAGATTGCCTACCACAAGGTGCTCAGGTAGGTTCCCAAAGGATTATGAACCACCAAGCTTTGTGACTACAGCTTTGTGACTACAGGTTTGTGACTATACAGGTTTGGACTACACAGTTTGTGACTATACGGTTTGTGACTATACATGGTTGTGACTACACAGACTTGGGGCCAAGTGTTAGGGTCGTACACAATCACACAATGCTAGATTGTGTGATTTGGGTTGGCGAGATAATTATTCATTGTGATGGGTATTCCCGTTCCGCCATAGCCCTGGGAGGGGCAAATAAGACGCCCAGAATTAAGAGTAGTAAAACTTGCTTTTGGGGCTATATTGGGGTGAATTTGGGTTGGCGAATGAATTATTCATTGTGAGTTGGTATTCCAGTTCCGGCATTGCCCCGCAAGGGGCAAATGTGACGGCCAAGAATTAAAACGGGGTAAAACTTGCTTTTGGGGTTATATTGGGTTGGATTTGGGTTGGCGATATGAATTATTCATTGTGAGTTGGTATTCCGTTCCCCCATAGCCCCTCGGAGGGGAAAATAAGACGGCCAAGAATTAAAGTGGATAAACTTGCTTTTGGGTTAGATTGGGGTTAGATTTGGGTTGGCGAGATGAATTTTTCATTGTGAGTTGGTATCCAGTTCCGCCATAGCCCTGGAGGGGCAAATAAGACGGCCAAGAATTAAGAGTAGTAAAACTTGCCTTTGGGGCTATATTGGGGTTGGAATTTGGAACTCCGAGGGGTATCAGACAACGTTTTGCAAAGGATGCCCCAAAAGCAGCTCTTGAGGAAATGGTGAAAACCAGAGGCATAAAGAAATAATTGCAATTCCAAACCCAACGAGGAATAATTTTGATATCCCAGAGAAGTATCTCGACAGTTTCTTTTGATTCTAGAAAAAATTTCCTGAAGAATATTGGGACTAGGAAAAAGAGACTGGTGTAGTGCTTGTTGGATGCGGACTGGTTTTGTGATGGAACTTTTGAGCTTGTGCCGGAAATTTAGTTTCAGCTGTACACAATCCATTCAAAAGTTGGGAGTATTACCCTCGACCCGGTATTATTATCTCCTCCCAACTAAACGATCCAAACGTATAGGAGAATGCTTCACACGTCAAAAAACTTTTAGATGGATACTGTCCCCGGAAAGTATCTTGGATTTCGAAATTGCTGCAATGAGCGCTTTTCGGACTGAATTCCGCCAAACAAAAATATCGGGATGTTTTTTTCCATCTATCTCAATCCATTATGAGGAAGGTGGCAAAAATAGGCCTAAGAAAAGATTTGATTCCCAGCCCGAATTGAACGTCTTACCAAATGTCTTCCAGCTCTCTCATTTGTCCCTGAAGACGACGTATTGGTATATTTCAGAACTAGGCCGTTTGTTGCACCAAAATAATGAAGAGGACGATTATGATGACCCGATACAGGAGCTACTAGTTTTATTTGAGCACACCTACATTCGAGGACCGGAGATTAGACTCGGGGAATACAGAGAAGCAAAGTTTCCTCCTTCGCTATGGAATCATTTTCGTGATGGAGAATGTGTGCGCCCAAGACCACTAATGCTTGTGAAGGGTTCCACAATATCCTTAAATCACTAATTCAAAGTCCAAAACCAACCATTTGGAAATTTTTAGACCGTATAAAAATACGAGCCAACGCTGAGGTTCAAAATTCGGGAAACAAAAGCAGAAATATTTGGGAAATAGCCAATAGACATCACAGATGTTGGCCAATATCGTAATAACAAAATAAGATCCGATATCTACGTGCAATTGTTAGCCTCCAGGTAACGGGTTGATAGTTTCTTTTAAAAATTATATATTTTCTCTATACAGTCATTCCCAATCGTCATTATGATAAAAAATGTATTCTTTTGTAAAATAACCAGAAAATAAGAGCCAATTTCAAATTTCATTCAATCTGTATAACATATAAACATATATTATGTCAATATTATTTTGTACCAAATAAAGTCGATAACCAACCCAAATCACACAAAATATGTGTGATTTGTTTACGCACCCCTAACACTTGGTCCCAAGTCTGGGTAGTCACAAACCTTTCAGTCACAAACCTGTATAGTCACAAACCCTGTAAGTCACAAACCGTGTAGTCACAACCTGTATAGTCACAAACCTGTAGTCACAAGGCTGTAGTCACAAAGCTTTGTGGTCATAATCCTTTGGGAACCTCTCAGGGACACCATCCTGTCCTGGCACAAAAAGCTAACTTATCCAGAAAGTCAACTACGTGTGAACCCGGATGGTGCTTTCTCTTTCATACAAGCTTCTAGTGGCAAGAAGTTCTGCGCCATCACATGGCCAATTTATGTTCCAAGGAAGTGGGCGCTTCTTCATTTCACCCCAGATCTTAACCCCCTGAAATACATTGAGTGGGTACGTTAGAAAAGGAACGAACAAAACCTTTCACCCCCAATGTGGACTCTCCTGAAGGCTGCCATCGTGCCTGGTGATACAAATTGTCGAGACGGGAGTGCATCATCAACTTCTGCAGGCCATCGTGGTAAGGATGTAATTAAGCTACTGGTGAATATATTGAGTGAAATTTTTTTTGCAACGGCAATTCAATAGATTTTGGTTCAATTTAGTTTTTTCATTATTATAAAACTATAGTATTATTTGTATTTTTCTAAAGCTGCGCGTGAGCCCACGTTTAGCTTACAACTCTCTCTCTCTCTCAGCTCTACATATATATATATATATATTAGGGTTGTTCTTATTTTTCAAAAGTTTCGAAATGTTAGCACATTGTGGATTTTCTGTTTCTTTGTGATAAAAGAAGACAACATACAAAGTTGAACAAAATCGGTCCCACATTACGAGGTCGCGCCCCCGAGGTCAAATTTAAAAATTTAGTAAAAATATAGTTTTCTCTGCAAATTTCTTCAAAATGGTGACGTTACAGACTTCAATAATAATTATAAATTTAAAGGAAATCTAATTTACTACCAACGTATGTTTGATGTTTTTTAATAAAACAAAGTTTTTCAGTAAAACAAGCAAGAAAGGGAGTGAGTATTGTTAGCTTATTTCATAGCTTTTTTTGTATCAATTAACTTGACTCGCCTGTAGAAGATGACTTGTTCGCTTTCAGAGTAAATTAGTACTTTTAGTTTAGTAAAACTTTAGATTAGATAAATCCAAAAATGGACCTTGGTTGCATTCTTCAATTCAGAATTCGTACAATCTGAGTTTATATCATATGCTTCAGAGCCTGTATTGACCTATAGAAATCGATTATGAAAAAAATAAATATAATTTGTTTCTTAGATTTGCGTCAATTTGGTCTAAGGGTCTCTCAAAATTTTACTTTGTCTCTGACGCATACTAATCCATTATATGCGTCATTTTGTACTCGAGATAGGCTTTTTAATGTACTATAACTCTCTACTTATTAAATTGACATGATTTAGTATACCAAAATATTAAAGCTGGTTAACCAAGCTTTCATTATTATGTTTGGTGTTCTAAAAATCGCTAGTACCTTTAAGAGATATAAGCTAATACGTACACTCCCCAAAAATTGATCTTTTGTATGAGAATATACGATTACCATTTGGTAACGCTGTTAGTGTTACCTGGATAGGAGAAAAAAGAAGGGAGAGAGTATTTTGCCTACATTCTCTCCCTTCCTTTGTTTCTTTTATTTAGTTTTTTCATATCGATTCTTATAGGTCAGTACAGGCTCTGAATCATATGATAATAAACTCAGATTGTACTGAATTTCTGAATTGATAGAATGCAACCAAGGTCTTTTTTGGATTTATCCTTTAAAGTTTTACTAAACTTAAAGTACTAATTTACCCTCTGAAGCGAACAAGTCATCTTCTACAGGCGAGTCAAGTTATTGATACAAAAAAGCTTATGAAATAAGACTAACAATACTCACTCCTTTCTTGCTTGTGTTTTTACTGAAACTTTTGTTTTTTATTAAAAAACATTAACATACGTCTGGTAGTAAATTAGATTTCCTTTAA